>JALJEG010000042.1:7377-113041 GCA_023653615.1 Apiotrichum siamense | reverse complement strand
AACAAGCCCCCACCCCCCCCACCCATCCCCCCGCAACCCCCTCCGAGCTTGAAAACTCAAACGCGCCCCCCCCCCCCCCCCCGGGCTACGCCAACGCTACGCCAATGATTACGCCAACAATGCCCCGCTCCATCGGTGCGCTGGTGTTGCTCGCGGCCACCACGGCCCTTCCTCTCGGTAAGTGGAGCCGTCCACCAATTGCTGTCGCCGTGGCCACTTCGTCCCCCCCCCCAAACAGTCCACGCCCCACTGGTGGAGTAGCACTGACACTATAGTCCGCGCGCACGGGCACCATGACGCGGCCGAGATTGATAATAAGGTCCCCATCGACTGGATCATGTATGTCCACGTACGTATCAGGCGGTTGTCGACAGTGGCAAGGCGGCTCGCCGTTGCCGCATCGTTCAGACCCATTGCAGACACCAAGCTGCGTGACTGCTGACCTGCAGATGAGCGTCCAAACTTTCGTGTGGGGCATCCTCTTCCCGATCGGTATGGTCCTGGGTCTCTCAAAGTGCGTCGTGCCGCACCGCGTCGGTTACATCATGCAGGCGGATGCTGACACTCGGCAGATCGCGATACCACGTCCCGTTGCAGACCGCCGGTGTTGTGCTCACCTTCATCGCGAGCCAGCTCGGCCACCACCATGGCGGCCGCGAGTTCCCTGCTTCGGTGAGTCGTGGGCGGCGTCTTCTGCAGCACGGTTGCGTCCCTCCGCATTCCCCATATCGGCACAAGCCCGAGCGCCCATGTGGCTGCTACGCAGCTGGCCATCCAGATATCCAGTCCTGCTGACACGCCGCCCAGGTCCACGGTACTATGGCCAAGATCATTACATTTGTTCTGGTTACAGTAAGTGTAGCGGCCGTCGCTATGAGAAGGCTGGCGCTGACCAGTGTAGCAAACGGCATTTGGCATCTTCCTCAAGCTCCACATTCTGGAGAAGAATGTGCGGCCGTGGATCGTCCGTCTGCACGGTCTGCTGGGCAAGTTCTTCCCCGTCATCGGATGGACTCGTGAGTGGCAGCTGTATGGGCTGAGGCGAGGGCTACTGCTGACCACGCAGAAATGCTCTTCGGTGTGGCCACGGCACTGGGCTTCTGCCGCGGTGGCAACCTCGGCCAATGCGCCGCGCACTACATCATGGGCTCGGCGTTCATCGGTTACGCCGCTATCCTCGTCATCATGCTCAACCTCGGCGGCAACTGGCTCAAGAAGACTGGGTGCAGTCAGGAGATGCTTGACAGCTGTGTCATTACCGCATGGGTGAGAAACTCGACTATTACCCCTCAACTAACTCGCAGGGTATTGTCAACACGTTCACAGAGCACCATGGCGGTCCGTGGACCCACAAGGACATGCAGCACACCATGATGGGCGTGCTGTGGTGGGCCGGCGGTCTGCTCGGCATCTTCCTCAGCCGCAAGGGGCGGCGCTCGTTTGTTCCCGCCCTCATCATCGTCATGACTGGCTGGGGCATGTCCGCGCACGAGCAGGCGCTGGCGATCTCGTCCAAGATTCACGCCATGTTTGGGTACGCTCTCATTGCGGCGGGTGTGCTCCGCATCGTCGAGGTGTGTTTCGTGCTCAACGATCAGGCGACGCCAGCCGGCACCGTCCGCATCTTTCAGCACCTGCCGCCGTACCTCCTCGTGCTTGGCGGCACCCTGTTCATGTCTGCGACGGACGAGGAAATGCACAACGCCCACGACCTCGGCATTGACCACGTCTCTTACGCGCTCTTCGACTTTTCTCTATCCTTCATCATCTACCTGCTCATCACATTCCTGGTGCAGCTGTACGCCACCTCGGGCCGCAATGCGTCCAAGACCCCGCAGGAGGACGCCGAGGCCGAGGCGGGCTACGCCAAGCTCACGCAGCGTGAAGGGGGCGACGCCGGGGACGACGACCAGCTGGACGGGCCCGAGGCCTACGAGCTCACTGAGCATGACGGGAGCACGACCGCGAGCGGCGACTCGGACGCGGTCAAGATTGGCGGCGAGGACGAGGTGGACTGGATAGACCGCACGCGGAGCGCGGGCGGCGTCCGGCTGTAAAATTGTGCCGCGTTCTTGTATCTATCCCTAGCTCTGAAATGGCATTGTGTTTCTATGTGTAGTACGGTGCTCGCAGCGGAAGAGGCAGGAGCAAGACGCGCCATCCGAGTTGCCTCAAACGTCCCGGCTCCGATAAGTGAGGTGAGATATCGATAGGCAAACCACCAATAGATCTGATATGATTGACGGACCGCGACGCGTTCGCCAGGTGATCTAGATAGCCTGACTCCCCGAGTTGGCTTCTTGCCGCTATTTCCTGCTGTCTCCCGGCTGGTGCCGGACGTCTGGTATGCATGCTGCGGCAAGGTTGTCCTCTTGTCAGCAGCCCTCGCCATGCATGCACAGCACCGATCGACTCTGCCCCGGCAGCCCGGACCCGAGAGAGAGTGGCGAGCCACACCCGGAAATGCCGAAACGCCGGGTGTCTGCGTGTGAGTTGCCACCGTAGGGCAAGGCACGCGCACCGTCTTCAAACGGCGGTTATCAACCTCACCACGACTCTCGCGACATCACCTCCGCTCCACCACTCACCACTCTCCCCACCCCGCACCCACACTCGCTTCGGCCTACACTTCGCCCGCTCCAAACGCACGCAACCCTCCGTCTGTCGACTTTAATGAGCAGCACTAGTGCGTAGGACGCTGCGGGGCAAAACCTGCGAGCACAAGAGTGGCGGACAATGATAAGCTGACACATACTCCCAATTTCTTTATCCCGACTTTGTTTACGACTTGTCCAACTACTCTACATCGTGCTTGCTGGACATTCTCTCATTTGCTGGAATCCCACCTCTTGACACGACCCCGACTTGGCTTCCTCGCATTGATCTCGATCCTAACTCTCGACCGCCACTGCTACTCTCGATCCCGACTGCTACTATCCCTGTCCCTCCCGCAGCTACCAAAGTGGACGCCACCAAGACCAAGAGCAAGGCCCCGGCGTCGTCCGGGGCGACCAACCTCAACCTCGGGCCCGCTTTTGGTGAGCTTGTCTGCGTTGCGGGCACAGGGCGACTGGCAGGGCCAGACGTGCGCCGGGTGTGAGGGGAAGCAGGGTATTGCAAGCGGACATCCAGGGCGTACTACGCGCCTTGGAGCTAGTTATGCCCACCATGCTCTTCTCGGTGTCATCCAGGCGGAGCTATGAGCGACTCGCTCTCCCCGTAAGGCTGGTCCCCCCACTCGCAATCAAGTTGGGATGCCAGTCCGTGCCATGTCCGCGACCTGTGCCCCGCGCACGCAGCGCACAATGATCGGTCTGCTAACTTCTAGACCCGTTTTCCTCGGGTGACCCTTTCGCCGACTCTGGCCCCACCCCCGCCACCGTTGACAAGACTGTCGGCAGCAAGGCTGACAAGATCCACATCCGTGAGTCGCGAGTCGCCGCCGCCAGTGACGCAAATGCACCGCTCAGTATACCGCTCTGTGTTCGTCGTGGCGCGGCGCACGGCCCCATAGCGAACAGCATACTCACACCCCACAGGTCTTCAGCAGCGCAATGGCCGCAAGACGATCACCACTGTTCAGGGCATTCCTGACAAGTATGACCCCCGCAAGCTCCTCAAGGCCATGAAGAAGGAGTTTGCTTGCAACGGCCACGTTGTTCACTCGGCCGACTCGGACGACGAGGACTCGCCCGCCCCCGGCAAGAAGGACGACCACGGCAAGGTTCTCCAGTTCCAGGGTGACCAGCGTACCGCTGTCAAGGACTTCCTTGTTGAGTCTGGCATCCTCTCCGCCAAGGAGGCCAAGGAGAAGATTGTCATGTGAGTAGCGCTGAGCCGCAAACGGTGGCAGCCTGATATTGTACTTTTTTGCGATAGCTTGCTGACATTCCCAGCCACGGCTACTAATCCGATCATGCCGACGGGTCAGACCCAATGCGTGGTGACAACCAGCCTTCCATCATTCTTTCTCGATGTTCGGTACTGTATCATGTCACTCAAGTCTCGAGACCCATCCATGCATGCATATTGTGTTCTGTGACATCTGGAGCAGTATCTATATGGCCAGGGAACTGAGGATGAGAATTGTGCGGCTTATTTTGGGTTTCTTGCCTTCTCTGTTCGATGGACGTGTTCCAGACGTAATCAGCAGAGAAATGTGCCCAGAGAGACGCATACGAGGTACAGGGTTTACATGACGCACTCTGAAGAGTCTATAGCTCAAATATCCATCCACCGCCAACTATTCACAAAGTCTCCGTACATCTATCTACTCGTCATCGTCATCCTCGAGCGCATGCATCTGGTATTAGCTAGGCCCAACAGTCTTCTACCCACCTTGAAGTCGAGAATCCCCGTGTGCTCGCCCTGCGCCATGCTCTCGGGGATGGGCATCATGATCTGCACGCTCATGAAGCCCGTCTCCTCGATCTGTAGGCAGATCTTGAGTGAATGCAGAAGCGCGCGCGCGAGGACCACGATGTGCGCCGCGTGGTAGCTGAGGAAGAAGTCAGCGATGCGCGGGAATGGAGGGGAAGGCAGGGCGAAGGGAAGGGATGACTGGAGGAGGGAAGGAGGATGGTGGGCGGCGAGAACGAAGGACGTAAGGTAGCCAGTCGTGTACCCGATAGATTTACCTGAACGTGATCGCCTCCTCGCACTCAAACGCGTCCATCACGTCCTTCTCGTTGGGATAGTCAAACTGCGGACTGGTGAGCAATATGCGGACGCAAGCATTAGCAAGCCGTGCCGCGTGGCGGCCCACACTCACCTGGACAGTGCCAAAGTCACCCTCGGCGTAGATCGAGAAGGTGCCCACGCCGCGCTTGCGCCACTCCTCACCGCCGCCTCCGGCAATATCACGGGGGAGGACGCGAAGGGTCACGCGCGTGCAACTTGGCGGCAGGTCGAGGAGGGCGTCACGAAGCCACTCGGACTGGAACAGCGTGTCAGCAACATCAGGACAGGTAAGCAAACAACGCAAGGAGAGAAAGCCGGATGGTGGGAGAGTGATGAATGGCACTTGCGCACCTTCATGATGAGATATACCGCGCTGTGGTCAGCTACGTACATGTCCCGGTGGCTCACCGATTTGATTCATCAAATGGCTGATTCATGAGTTCCTCTGGCTCGAGGGTATACAGTTCGCATGTTGTGACGGGACCCTTGCTGTCGTCCCGCCTTGGCGTAAGCACCGCCCATTATCTCAGACTCACAGAAGAACACTCAGTGGATACCCCTCCCCAGACCAGGTCAGCCGCATTCCGGTCTTCCTCTCCCGTCGCCGCTCCATGCTCCACTCCTGCTCCTCGTCAGGATCACGCTCCGCATCCCCCGCCCATCGCTTCCTTCCTGATCCGCCACCGCCGCCTCCCCGGCCACCGCCCGAGCCAGACCCTGCCGCCGGCAGTCTCTCCCGCGCTCCACCGGCACCTCCTGCGGCGCCCCCAAAAATATTGAGGCACTGCAGCAGCGCGTCAAGGCTCAGCTCGAAGAGTGCGGGCGCGTCGCTGGTGTAGAAATATGTGGAGAAGATGTTGGAGGGGATCCAGGCTGTGGCGCACAGGGAGCGCGCGTCTTCGACTGTCACTTCGAAGCCGGCCTGGGAGACAGTCATGACAGCGTTCTGGGCGAGATGATTAGGTATGCGGTGAGAGTCCATAGGGAGAAGAACGACACACGCGTCAGCAAACACGGTGAATGCCCAGTGCTACTCACGTGTTTGAGCCCAATACCGCGGAGGAGCCGCGCGAACTGCCGCACATCGCTTGTCTCTGCCACGAGAATCTGACATCAGCGGTCGTCCCGTCGTGATGGAGATTTACCGGCTCGGCCACGGACAGGGACATGATGCTGTGCGGTGGAGTGAAAGGAGAAAGAGGCGACAACAACAAGCGCCTGATGAGTGGACTCCCTCCACCTGGCTGGGACGGAAGCAAAATGTTGCGCTACAGAACGTCGCATCTCCGCGCGAGGATATGAGGATGAGAGGGAGATGACACCAGTGAGCAAGCCCTTCTCACCATCTCCCTATCGCATCGAGCATCACAATGAGCCGCAGCGTTATCCCGCCTCTCGTCGCAGGCCTCATTGGTACGTCCTCGTCCTGGTCGGCAAGCTCCGTAATTGCCTCTCCCTCCCCTGGCCCTCCCGTTTCCAACGCGCAATCACGTTGACACCCGCAGGCATCGTTTCCGGCGTGTATATCTGGCGCGAGCCGCTCGAACAGTACCGAGCCAACTCGGGCGGCGTGCCCCCACCGGCGGCAGTCGAGGGGAAGGAGGGAGCCGCAGCTGCGCCGACCGCTGCTACTCAGGCAACACCCGCCGCTGAAGCAACCCCCGCAGCGGCGGCACCAGCGGCGGCTCCGGCGGCACCCGCAAAGGACGTACCTGCGCGCCGTTCCGTGTCTGGGGCAGCATCGAAAGAGGTGGGTCCTCCTGGTGCGAAAGGGCGCTGACGAGTGGTCAGTGAACGGGAGGGTCGATAGAAAGCACAGCAGGAACAACCACGCATGGCGCCGACAGCCGTTCGACAACGGCGAGGAAGGAGTGTTAGTAGCGCCTGCAATGTATCACCACCATGACCATCAAAATCAACTGGCGCCGGTAGACATCACGCGTTGTGGACACGCACGCTATCTTTCAGCTTGGCTTTCTTTCTCCTTTTCCTTTGATATCCCAAGCAGCAAGCTGATACTGTACGCGTCTCCCGGCTCAAGAACGGTGTAACATTCCTGTGGATATGCAATGTGATATGCGAAATGTGCAGGAACCCCTTCCGCTCCCCCTCCCCTCCTGATCTCTATCTGCGCTGCGCGCCGGGGTCTTTGGTATTGGAATATTCTCTCCTCACGTTGCTACTCCTCCTTCCTCTGCGTCATGCCATGCGGGATTACAGGTCCTTGGTCGCCTTGAAGGCGAGCTCGGGCTCGCCCTCCTTCTTCTCCGCCTCCTGAAGCTTCTTGACGTCGGCCTGGTGCTGGTCGAGCTGCTTCTCGATGTAGATGTCCATCTCGTCCGTCGTCTCGCTGCGGGGCAAAGTTAGCATGTCGTCCACGCTCCATGTGGCTGGAAACACTCACAATGGCCGCTTGCCGAGGAGCTTGTACATGTCCTCGCGGGTGATGACCTCCTTCTCGAGCAGAAGCTGGGCGACCTTTTCGACCTCGGGCTTGTGCTTGGTGAGCAGCTCGGTAGTGCGCGTGTGCGCCTCCTGCACCATCTTCTTGACGGCCTTGTCGAGCGCCTCGGCAGTCGCCTCAGAGAAGGGCTTCTGGAACGACTCCTGCTCGCGGTTGCCGTACGAGATGGGGCCAATCTCGGGGTTCATACCGTAGTTGGCGCAAACCTCGAACGCCATCTTGGTGATCTTCTGCAGGTCGTCCTGTGCGCCAGTGGTGATGCGACCAAAGAAGATCTCCTCGGCGACACGGCCGCCGAGCGTCATGCACATGCGGTCCTGCAGCTGCTGTGTCGAGAAGAGGAAGCGCTCCTTGGGGAGGTACTGTGCGTAGCCGAGGGCGCCGACGCCGCGGGGAATGATGGACACCTTGAGAAGAGGGTCTGCGTACTCGAGGAACCAGCCGCACACGGCGTGGCCCGCCTCGTGGTACGCGACCGTCTTCTTCTCCTCCTTGCCGAGAACACGCGACTTGCGCTCAAGACCGGCAATGACACGCTCAATCGCACCGTCAAAGTCGGCCTCCGAGACAGACTCGCCGCTGCGGCGTGCAGCACGGAGGGCGGCCTCGTTACAGACATTGGCAATGTCGGCACCCGAGAATCCGGGAGTTAGGAGCGCGAGCTTCTCGGCGATGGAGTCGAGGGTGAGCTCGGGAGCGAGGATCAGAGGGCCAAGGTGGACCTTGAAGATTTGGCGACGGCCGGAAATGTCGGGGCGGTCAATGGCAATGTGACGGTCGAAACGGCCAGGACGCATGAGTGCTGGGTCGAGCACATCGGGACGGTTAGTACCGGCAAGCACGACAATGTGCTCCTTGCTGCTAAAGCCGTCCATCTCGACGAGCAGCTGGTTAAGGGTCGACTCGCGCTCGTCGTTGCCGCCAAATTGTCCGCCCTTGCCACGCGCCTTGCCGATCGCGTCAATCTCATCGACAAAGATGATGCAGGGGGCGTTCTTCCTGGCAGTCGCAAACAGGTCACGGACACGCGAAGGACCGACACCGACGAACATCTCGACGAACTCGGAACCCGAGACGGAAAGGAAGGGAACCTTGGCCTCACCGGCGGTCGCTTTGGCGAGGAGGGTCTTACCAGTACCGGGAGGACCAGAGAGAATGGCACCACGAGGGATCTTGGCACCCAGCTTCTCATACTTGGCCGGCTCCTTGAGGAACTTGACAAACTCCATAATCTCCTCCTTGGCCTCGTCCATGCCGGCGACGTCGCGGAAGCGGACGGCAATGTCCGTCTCCTCGTTGAACATTTTGGCCTTGGACTTGCCGACGCCAAAGACACCGCCGGGGCCACCGCCGACGCCAGCACTGCTTCGGCGCGCCATCCATAGGAAGAGACCGGCGAGGAGGAGGGTAGGAGCAAAGTGCATGGCCATCTGGAAGGCCGATGTCTCGTCGTGGTACGATACGGGGATGCGTTCGGCAGGAGGGATGCCGAGCTCGTCCTGTGTCTCGCGGAGGAGCGTTTCAAACGCCTCAAGCGAGCCAATGGTGAAAGTGTAGGGCGCCGGACCCGACTGGGGTGCTGGGAGGGAGGAGCCGCCAGTCGAGGTAGTAGACGGGGTGGCGCCCGAGTTGGGGATGGGGTTGTGGAGGTAGACGCGGACCTTGGTGCGGTTGACAACCTCGAGCTGCGAGACGAGACCGCGGGCGAGAAGGGAGTTGCGGCTAGGGAACGTCAGCGTCGCTGTCGTTGATCCAGGCAAAGCAGAGCTCAACTCACAACTCCTGCCAGGTGATTTCCCGGGAGCGGGCGTCGCCCGGTGCAGTCATAGAGTAGAGCGCATATGTGCTGTGGGGTCAGCAGAGTGGTTTGCGATGACAACTCACGAAAGGACAGCAAGCAACAACTGGTTGGGTGTCATACCCTGCCAGCCGTTGCCCGGACCGCCGCCGCCACCCGACCCGCTCTTCTTCTTCCCGCTGCCACCGCTGCCGCCGCCGCCGCCGCCGCCGCCGCCCACTGCCGTCTTGCCGCCCCTGTGCTCCAGCTCGTCGCTCAGACGCGGCCTGCGCTCAGCCCATGACCCGCCGTCCTCGTTCTCCTCGCCCTTGCCCGCCGTTGGCGGCTCGGGCTCTGTGTGCGGCTCTGACGGCTTGCCGACATCCGGCTTGGCCGCCGACGTGCCGGTGCCGGTGCTCCGGGCCGCCTTCTTCTCGCCGCCAAAGACGTCCTCAAGACCCGCAGGGGTGGGCGTGTTGCGCGTTGGGTGAGGCGGCGGCTTGGCAGCCGAGTACGCCCTCAGCGCCGCCGGGATAGATGCCACACGCGCGGTCGAGGCGGCAAACGGGAGCCGGCTCGGCCCGACGGCCGCGAGGCGGCGGAGCGGGAGGCGATACATGCTGCCTCTGGGAATGGGTGTGTGGAGGAAGCGGTGGGAAGTGCGGGGTGCGCACCGGGGGGCGAAAGCGAGTGTGGTGGTGGTGTATGTAGGATGGAGAGAAAAGTGATTGTGAATCATGGGCGATCATGTGCAGCGACCGAGAAGCCGTGCAGGCCGTCGGCGGGACGCGCAGGCGCAGAGCTGCCGCCATGCCGAGGGCCGACAGATCTGGGACCCGGCGGAAGCAATTCGTCTCTCCCCGGCGTTATCCTCCACCGTGGCTCATTCGGACACGTCCTGGGTGAATTCCGATTCGGATCAAGTCGCTCTGTCGACTCATACATGGCACGAGGTGAAGAGCACGTTCACCCGTAGAGGGGTTACATCTGCAGGGCAACGCTGGGCGAGCTGGTGTGAGTGCGGCCGACAACTGCCGTATGGTGGAGACGGCATGGGGTGCACTCTGGCGCACTGATGATCTGCGACTGACCAGATGATCCTCAGAGGCGAGCACGCAGCAGTCAGCCAAGTGGGCAGGCGTCTAGACGATTCCATTCTTTTTCTGCGCAGGCCAATCTTCTAGCCGGCAGGTGCCAAGGGCGTCCGCGTCTGCAGCGACGTGGGCCGTCAGTGCAAACTGCATCGTTGCGTCGTGAACGAACCCATAGAATAAACCGGTTCGGCGGTGACCAGCTACGTGCTGTCCCGAGGAGGTGGGACATGTTTGAATCCATCCCTCGCCGATTGCTCCTGGGGCCTGGGGCAGAATGCGCGAACAACATCTCCGCTCTCCCCTTATCAGATCAATCTCCCCGGGGCGGACGCGAGGACGACGGCCATTTGCGCAGGCCACTGGCGAGGGAACGGCGCCTGTGGCGTGTGGCGGCTACTTTTCATCGCTCCAATCTCTCCTTCTCGTGTCTCTTGTTTCCGATACTCCGTTGTCTTTTATGTCTTTGGGTACCAGGAAGGGCCAGAGCTGGGCACCATTGGCGCCATTGCCCATCCTTGCCGGTCACACACAAGGCATGCCCCGGGTACACCGCAGGGTGAGTGCGCGCCTCTGATGGCCGTTCAGGACTCGTCGTTATACAGGGGAGAAATAGCGACAGGGGGGAACTCCAGGGAATAGACGGTAGAACGAGATACAAAGAGATGGGAGAATAGAGGGCAAGCGATCGCGAACGCCCAGAGAGAGGAGGTCGGGGCACACGTCGCAGGATCGTATGCCTCATGGCATAGGGACGAGGAACAGACGTATCGCGGAATGCGGCAACACCGATGCCAAGGTCCGGCGCGCGTGGCGGAGCGTACCAGCCTCGCCACAGCGGAGAATGTGTACGCACACGCACCAGGGCGGTACACTCCCAGCCATAGCCACATGCGGTGACTACAAGTCGCGGCGACGGACGCGCACGCGCCGGTGTGGTGTGGGTGGCTGGGCACGGAGCGCACGACAGCGGCCGGGCGCCGCGGCACGGCGTGCCCGGCGCCTTTGGAGCTGAAGGGCCCCGCTGGTGACTGGAGAAGAGTCGCGGCTGGGGTATCCGCCCCGGGGGGCATTGCACCACTCCAGACCTCGCCCACGGCTCCACCGGCAGCGTCCTTGACTCTGGGATCAAAACTTGAAAACGGCACACCACCACTTCACACTCGTCCACCCCAGTCCATGGCGACTAGCCCTCTTCCGGCTTGCGGATCGGAACGACAGCGGCCAGCTGCTTGATCCCACAGTCGCGCGGCTCGCGGAGCGCTCGCCCCTCCTCGTGGCTTGGATCCTCGTGTCTCGGGCCTCGCAAAACGTCAGAGACGCCGGGCACTCGGCAAGCCGCTGGGTGGGGGACTCCACGCGCATGTGCCCCGGGCGCTGAGCCTCGGGGCGTGTGCACAATTGGGCGTGGGCGGGGGTGCGTGTCCGTTTGTGTCTGCCGACTGGGATGTCCGCGACGCTCGTAACCTGCGCTCTGCGCACCGCGCCTGGCGTCCCAGAGGGGAACAAAAAGGCGAGCGGGCAATGTCCTCGTAGCGTCGACGTGTCGTCCCCTCTCTAACCAGTGTCCCCCCAATATAAACCTCCCCTGCGCTCATTCTTCGGTGTTGTCTTGCGCGTCCGCCTTGTCCGATGTGGTGCGCCGTATCTCGTGGCGCCATCTGAGAGCTTGCCCAGAGGCCGGCACCGTCTCCAGTGCGTCGAGTCGCTGCGCGTCGGACTGTCGTCTTTTGTTCGTCATCCCCGGGGCCGGTGGCCAACCTCCACCGAGCCCGAGTGCCACGCCACGGGGGGGATATAACGCCGCGGCATATTTCCGCCCGAGGCCGGGCTGCCCACGCGCGGGGTCTGGGTCTGTGAAAAGCACCCGCCTCCCGTCGCGATGAATACCCCCGTCTTCCTTTATCCCTCTGCTTCCGCTCCTCCATCCTTCTCCCCTCCATCCACCACCACCGACGCCCGTCACTATCAGCCTCCGCTTGCCCAGTACGCTGCGGCACCATCCACCCACGCCGGGCCACCCCCCAGAGCCGCAGCCCCTGCGCCGTCCGATAGCGACGGCAGCCTCCCGGATAGCCCGCACCGCACGCACCACGCCGACCGACTCGCCACTCGCAGCGGACACCCCGCGCAGCACGCACCGTGGTCGAATCACCGTCCCCCGTCCGTCGCATATTCCCAGCCCCAGAGCAGCTGCCAATCCGCCCACCCCAGCCCACCACACACGGGCTGCCTCCACCCAATCCGGCATCATTACGACCATCAACAACCACCACCACCGCCGCCGCCGCAGCAGCCCCCACCAGCCTGCCTCCGCGGTCCGCCGCCAGCCCACCACGCACGCGTAACCGTATCCACACAACATCAAGAACCGGATCAACATCCACAGCAGCACTGTATGTATATTCTCGGGTCATGTACCGTCTGCGCGCTCATCCGTGGGATGCAATGTTGACACTTTTTTTTTGGCTCTCCCCCATAGCTCGGTGGCAGAACGCGTCGCGTACAGCCAGTCTCCCCACACTGCAAAGTCCGCCCAGGCGACTCGAACGCGTAAAGCCGCCCATCTCCCTTTCCCGTGAAGCGCTCACACCCGCTGGTCGTCATCTAGAACATCATCACCATCACCATCGTCTCTCGCTAGGCAATTCAGTCGGCCCGTCGCTAGTGCACGATTGGGCCATTGACGCATCCCCACAACGCGTCCACCCGAGTTACCCTCCCGGCGACGCGTCTCCCCACCACCATCCACAACCATCTCCCAGTCCACTCACCCCGGGCTTTCCGACCACACCAACTGGACCAGCATTTATCGTTGGCTACAGCTTGGGCAGCAAACTCTCGCCGTATCCACCATCCACACCCGTCTTCCTTCCTTCTCTTCTACTCCCACTGAGCACGGCTTGCACATTGGTGCAGCACACTGCATTCACAATGGCCGAGGAGACTCCGACGATTCCTACCCCGCCTCCCCAGGAGCCCGTTTCCCCGCCGCCGCCGTCGTCGCTGCCGCCCACACAAGAGGACAAACTGGCAGCAGAGGCGCAGCAAGTCGATCCATCATTGGATGTCGCTACCCATCCGACCACGTCTACCGAGGAGGCGACCGCAGCCATTCATGCAGCAGCCGAGGCTCAACAGCAGCAACAGTGGGACCCGACGACTGGGCAGTACTACTATCCAGAGGTCTCTGAACAGCCAGGTGCGGAGTCGTACATCCCCGCGGGTGATTACACCCACATTGACGGAGTCATGGCGCTCCCGGCGGAACACTACGTCACGGCTGGCGGCGAAGACTACAGTGGCGTCGCTGCGACGCTGTCCAACTGGGCAGACGCGAATGTGGGAACCGAAGCCAACAATGGCGCTTTGCTAGTACCGCCGCCACCAGTCAATGGCGACCCCAGCCTGGCTCTTCAGCCCTCCAACGGCGAAGCCGACAGTGCTCCGCAAACAGCCCCCACACTCGTTTCGGAGAAGCCCAAAAAGCTCGTCCTCGCATGTCACTTTTGCCGCGGCCGCAAGCTCAAGTGAGTCACCTCGGGCCTGTCATAATGTGTCCCGTGCTAACAATGATTCAGGTGCGACGGTAACCGCCCCACATGCGGCCACTGTGCCAAACGCAGCATTTCGTGCACGTACGACGAACAGGTCCGCCGACGAGGACCGGGCAAGCGCACAAAGGAGATGCGCGAGCGGGCTGCCCGCGAGGCTGAAGCAGCCGGTCTCGGTTTGACCGCTGAATCCATCGCCAACCTCGCTTCAGAGGCCGGCCCGTCGACCTTTACTGAGGGCGCGCCACCGATTAAGAGGGGGCGCAAGCGCAAGTCTGAAGCTGTCGATGACGCCGCAAAGAAACTGCACATGGACGAGGAGCAGGCCGCTGCTCATGCTGCCGTCGCCGCCGCTGCGGCTGCTGCTCAGGTCAGCCTGGCCCAGAGCGGTTCCCACCTGTCGCATGACGGTCACGACGTGCCGGACCTTCCTCACGGCATCGAGACCCTCAGTGGCCACGACGGCATGATCGACCCGGCCCTCTCGGGGGAAAATGGAACGGGCGTCGTCGACGAGAATGGCGTGCTTGTTCAGAACGCGATCGACCACCACTCGAGCATGCTCGAGCACGCGGCCGTCATCGACCAGCACACGATGGATGCGCACTCGGCGGTTCTCGACCAACACGGAATCGACCAGCACGCAATTGACCAACACGCACTGGACCAGCACTCTCTTGACCAGCATGTTGGTGTTCTGGATCACCAGCAGTCAATGGAGCAGGAAAATGCTCCCATGGAGGCTGGGGCCAGCGGCCTCGACCAGGGCAGCGACACCCTCCATCACAGCGGCCTCGACCAGGCCGCTCTCGAACAGAGTGGCCTCGACCAGAGCGCCCTTGACCAGAGTGGTCTCGAACAGGCTGAGCTCGACCACAGGGTTTCGGTTATGGACCTGCCACCACTTGGCACCGAGACGCTCGGACAGGTCATCCAGCAGCTCAACGGGCAGTAGAAGGGGGTCGTCGTATCTCGGATGTCAATCGATATTTTGTGTTTGATAGTCAATACAAGTGATGTGTTAGTGGCTCCCCGAGTCAATGGGGGGGGGCCGTTGTACCTTGTAGAGGGAAACATGTATAGCTTGCAGAGCATGATCAAGTCAGACAGAGCCTTCGATGCTCGTGTGCGGCGTGTGCGTAATGTCCGCTCTGGTCAAAGTGGAGGGCCGAGTTTCCAACTACGACATTGAACTTTTACTGGGATTGTTTCCATCTGCCCATTCCTCATCAACAACAGACACAATGCCCCCAAAGCGCCGCCCGGTCAACGTCGTGCGCTCGGGTAATGCGGGAAACTCGTCCAAGCCGAGCAAACCGGGGAAAAATGACAAGGACAGCAAGGACGGCAGTGCAGCCGACAGTGCCCCGCCGCGGCCACCACCGCTGTTCCCCGTGGGATACAAGAGTCCTGTGACGATCCTGAACGAAAAGTGCCAGAAGGCAGGTTGGGAGCGGCCGAGCATCGAGACGGTGAGCAGCAGGGGGGCTGGGTGTCAGGAGCCGTTCGCCGCACTCCATGGCCGTCGCTGACGAGGCAGAGGGCGAACCCCAAGTCCAACCCGACGACTTACTCGGGCGTGGTGACGCTCCGCAAGCGCGTGAGCAAGAACGTGTACGACCTCGATACCGTCCGCATGATGCCGCACCCGCCCGTGCAAGTGGAGAGCGAGGCGCTCGCCAAGCACTGGCTCGCGACGTATGCCCTGTTCCGCGTGAGTGACCGTGACCGACGCAACCTCGCGATTCAACCCCGGCCGTACTTACTCTACAGTTTTGTAACCACCTTCCAATGGCGCTGACACTGCCGCCGACGATCCGGCCGTACTGGACGACGCTGCTGGCAGAGAAGGCAGCGGCACCCGATCACCGTGACTGGGAGTGGGCAGCAGACCCGTTCGCTGCCAAGCACGAGGTTGAGGCACGCCAGAAGAAGAAGAGTGACAAGGATGCCGCGGTCGCGGCTTCTGCCAACGGAGGAGGCGGGGGCGGGAGCGGGCGGGATAGTGGGCGTGGCGCGCCAGTGGGCGGGTCGGACCGGCCGCGCGGCAAGGCTTGGGAAGACGCGCCCGAGGTGCGCATGGCACCAGCGCTCCGCGAGATGGTCGAGGAGACAGTCAAGAAGGTTCGTGCTGGTGTTGAGGGTATGGGGATGGTGAGGCTGACAGCGCTGCAGATGATGAAGAAGTTTCCCTCGGCCGTCATGGAGGCGACGCGCGAAATGGGGGGCAGCACACCGGGAACACCGGCTGCCGGGACACCCGGGGTGAGCGGGACGACGACGCCGGCGTTGGATCTCGCACCGCTGCAAGCCCAGCTCAACACGCTTGGATTCCGCGCCGCACACATCACCAGCTGTCTCTCAGCAGTATCTGCAGCGCACGCGCGGCTGCATGCTGGTGGCGGCGCAGGGGGTGGCCGTGATCCGCTTGTGCTCAGTCTGAGCATCCTGTCCCCGCTCGAGGCCGCCCTCGAATGGCTGCTGCTACACCTACCCGAGGACGACCTGCCTGCGCGCTACCGCCCGAACGCGAGCGCCGCCAACATGGTTACTGGCACGAGCGCCGCGCGGGGAGGGCAGAGCGCTCTGGTGCGCGGGTGGCTGGCGGACAAGCTCGCACGTCAGGCGGGTTTCCCACGCAAGGCGGTCGAGGACGTTCTCGCTACCGAGACAGTCGAGTCGCATGCTCTGGATGTGCTTGGTCGTCGCTTGCGTGGCTGGCATGACGAGGATGGCGGGTGGGGTGTCGCCGAGCTTGTCGAGTGGACGGGCAGTGAGGATGAGATCGCAGAGCGCGACACGATGCGTGACGAGGAGCTCATGGCGCTCGAGGCGGTTCTCGGCGAGCGCTTCTCGCGCGAGGAGCACGAGGCGTGCGTCGAGGTCTCCGTCGAGATGACGCACGGCAACGACTCCCTCGTGCTTAACGTTGTCTTTGACGCGCAGCACCCATACCCGTCCGCGCAGCACCCGACGCGCCCGCCCGCCTTCTACCTCTCTTCGACGACGCTTCCGTCGTACATGCGCCTGCACCTGCACGCGACAATGCTAGCGGCCTTCCGCGATCCTGAGAGGCACGACTTGAGCGGCGTGCTCGAGACGGGCATGGGCGGCGCCGTGCTCAGCATGGTCGAACACCTCGAGACGGAGCTGCCAGCCGTGCTTGCGAATCCACCAGACATTGGCGCAGTGACCCAACATCTCGTCCCACGGCCCACTGAGGAGCCGGACGACGTGCCCGCCAAGGCGGCAGCCGAACGGCGAGCGCCCAAGACAAGGCGTAACGGCCCTCGCCGTGCGCCGTCAGTCGAGGACCATGCGGCCGTCACGGCCGCGCAGTCGCGCATGTTTGCCCAGCCACAGTACGCGCAAATGCTGGCCGATCGCAAAAAGCTACCAGCCTGGGCCGAGCGTGAGAACATCTGTACCGCACTCGAGGCCAATCGCGTCCTCGTCGTCGTCGGAGAAACCGGATGTGGAAAGAGGTGAGGTCAAACAACTATTGTCTTCCATCGCTAACAGCCAGTACGCAGCTCCCGCAGTTCATTCTTGACCACGAGATTGCCGCAGGCCGCGGTGCGAGTACGAGCATTATCGTTACGCAGCCGCGCCGAGTGGCCGCAATGGGTGTCGCAGCGCGTGTTGCACAGGAGCGTCTTGAGGACGTCGACTCGCACCCGGGGACTGTCGGCTACGCGATTCGTGGCGAAGCACGGCGCAGCGCGGAGACCCGCCTGCTGTTCTGCACGACGGGTATCGTGTTGCGGCGACTGGGGACGGGCGACGCGGACCTGAGTGGGGTGTCGCATGTGATTGTTGACGAGGCGCACGAGCGTGGCGTCGACACGGACCTGCTCATCTGTCTCTTGCGCGACCTGCTTGAGCGCAACAAGCACATCAAGGTCGTGCTCATGTCGGCGACTATCAACGGTGGGTACAGAGGAGCCTTGGAGTGTGGCTAACAGGTAGAGGACATTTTCATCAAGTACTTCGGAGGGTGCCCCTCACTCAAGATCCCTGGCTTCACGTATCCAGTCAAGGACCATTACCTAGAGGACGTGGTGCCTCTCCTACAGTACCAGCCGACCCCATCGCGCTTTGGGCCCAAGCTGAGTGAGGAGCAGAAGACGGCGATGCGCAAGGACTACGAAAAGCTCGGGCTCTCACAGACGGATCTGCGCGCGCTCGAGATCATCTCACAGTCAGACCGCATCGACTATGGACTCGTTGCGGCTATGGTGCAGCACATTGTGCGCAACGCGGATACCCCCAACGGCGCTGTGCTCATCTTCATGCCTGGTGTAATGGAGATCCGCCAGTGTATCAACGAGCTGCAGTCCGTGGACCTCGGTCTGGTGGAGATTCTCCCACTGCACGCCAACCTGTCGAGCGCGGAGCAGCGGCGCGTGTTCGTGCCGACTGCGCCACGCCGCAAGATTGTGGTCGCCACAAATGTCGCCGAGACGTCGGTCACAATCCCGGACGTGGTATACGTCGTCGACTCTGGTCGCGTCAAGGAGACGCAGTACGATGCGGATAACGGGATGCAGCGACTCGTCGAGTGCTGGACGTCGCGTGCTTCGGGCCGACAGCGCCGCGGTCGTGCGGGTCGTACGCAGCCGGGCCAGTGCTACAAACTGTATACACATCGGACGGAAAACAACTCGATGCCCCGCTTCCCTGTTCCCGAGATCATGCGGACGCCGCTCGAGGCGCTGTTCCTGCAGGTCAAGGCGATGGACGAGACGGCCGACGTCAAGGCGTTCCTGTCGCGGGCGATCGATCCGCCCAAGATGGAAGCAATGGACCAGGCGTGGCAGACTCTGCTAGACCTCGGTGCCGTCGAGAGCGACAAGCAGACGGCCAAGCTCACCGCGCTCGGTCGCCACATGTCGCTCCTCCCCGTCGACCTGCGGCTCGCCAAGATGATGGTCCTCGGCACCATCTTCAAGTGCCTGGATCCCGTGCTCACTATTGCCGCGCTGCTGAGCAGCAAACCGCTGTTCACCGCGCCGATGGACAAGCGCGACGAGGCGCGGCGCGCGCGCGAGAGTTTCGCCGCCGCCCGCTCCGACCTCCTGACGGACGCCCAGGCGTACGCTGCTGCTGCCGCTTTGCGCCGCGGCGAGGCACGCAGCTTCTGTGAGCAAAACTTCATCTCGCCCAGCACGATGCGGGATGTCACATCGCTGCGCGGCGACTTTCTGTCCGCACTCTCGGGTATTGGCTTCGTCGGCTCTTCCGCTGCCGCGCTCGCCGCCGTGTCTGTCAACGCATCAAATGACAACCTCGTCAAGGCTGTTGTTGTCGGCGGACTGTACCCCCGAGTGGCACGCATCGCACTGCCCGACGCGCAGTTTGAGCGCGTGCACGCCGGCGCCATCCAGAAGGAGCACGAGGCCAAGCAGGTCAAGTTCTTTGACGCGTCGGGTCGCGTGTTCCTGCACCCGTCGTCGGTACTCTTTGGTGCCGAAGGTTGGAAGAAGGGGTACCTCGCCTACTTCTCCAAGGCCGAGACGTCCAAGGTGTTCCTGCGCGACGCGACGGATGTGCCGCTCTACGCGCTCCTGCTGTTTGGCGGCGCCATCACGGTCGACCACTGGGCCGGTGGCCTCATGCTCGGCAAGGACGGTGTGGTCAAGCTGCGCGCCGGGACGCGCATCGGTGTGCTGTGTGCGCAGCTCCGGCGGTTGCTGGATGCGCAGCTCGCCGAGAAGATTGAAAGCCCTCACGGCGCTGCGGATATTCGCGACGACGTCGTGCAGGCTATGATGGCACTGTTGGCCCGCGACGGGCTGACGCAGTAGTCGGGCTCATGGGCCGATATGATCTTGCTAGAGATAGGAGAGCCTGCTGTGTGTCTCCCCTGTCATAGATGCATCTGGATAGTCGCAAGCGAGGTCTTTGGCGCTATGCGGTTTGATCACCGCCGTCCGGTCGAGGTCGACGGTGGGATCAGTGCGCCTCGCTGTGGCCATCTCGAACCAGGAGGTGTTGCCTCGCGAAGCTTGGAAACAGACGCGTGAGAAGCCGCAAGAGCATCCTCCGGCGGTGTATTCGGCACGGGGCGTTGGTGGTCCTAGGCCGGATATGGGTCGCGGTCGTGCATGATCCCGTCCATGCCTGGCTCACGGGCCCTCACACTGTGACTAAAGCTCTTGGTTCCTCCGCGTCGTCCGTGCGCAGGGGGCCATCGCTGTGAGTCATTGGGGTGACATACCTGTCCTTTACGTGTCCGTCTGGAGGTCGCTTGTCCTCACCATCACTGGCATGACAGTGGGGGTTCATGATGGTGAAAGCCGTGGAGGCCAGAACCCGATTGGTAGTCCACTCCCCAGTGAGCGTACACGATTCATCGAAGAGGCATCTTTGTACGCCCGAGACCTTCAACGACTTTGCCGCCTTACACATCCTCAGGTACCCTGTGGGTTCAGCTACGCCCGACTTGCAAATGGTAGGACAGGTCCAGACACGTAGGACGGGTCCACCCACTGTTAGTATTCCCCCAGCGATCCATACCCGCTGCCTGCACTTGACAGGTTAGCACTACGCGGCCCGCTGCTTCGCACCGTTGTCCCGTGCATTTCTAAATCTTCTATGTACATTGCTCTCGTTGCTCCAGCGACGCCGCCTACTCCTCGAGGTTGTAAATCTTCTTAATGTCAGCGAGGACGTCGGTGAAGCCGACCTCGAGGTCCTTGAGAAGGCCGTCCCGGAAGTCGAAGACCCAGCCGTGGACGATGGGGAACTGGTTCTCCTCGTAGCTCTGCTGGACGGCGGCAGTCTTGATAACGTTGCGGCACTGCTCGATGACGTTGAGCTCGACGAGACGGTTGTAGCGCGCCTCGTCGTCCTTGATGGCGTCGAGCTCCTTTTCGTGGAGGCGGTAAATGTCGCGGATGTTACGGAGCCACGGGTTGAGGATGCCGAGGTCCTTGGGGGTCATGGCGGCCTTGACACCGCCGCAGCCGTAGTGCCCGCAGATGATAATGTGCTTGACCTTGAGGTGGCGGACGGCATAGTTGATGACGCTCATGACGTTGAGGTCGAGGTTGTTGACCATGTTGGCAATGTTGCGGTGGATGAACGCCTCTCCGGGCTCGAGGCCAGTGATGATCTCGGCGGGGATGCGCGAGTCTGAGCAGCCGATCCACAGGTACTCTGGGGTCTGGCCGGCCGAGAGCTTGGAGAAGAACTCGGGGTCCTTGGCCTTCATGGACGCGGCCCACTGCCTGTTGCGCTCGAACACGCGGTCGTGCGACTGCTGGACGTACTCTGCCATCTCGGGGCGGGTGGTGGTGGTGGTGGTGGTGGTGGTGGTGGTGGTGGTGGTGGGGGGGGGTTGAGGAGTGTGGGACGACGAGCTGCAGGCGCGCGCAAAGGTGATGGCGGGACGAGTGCTCGGCAGACGGGCAGTGGGCGAAACCGACGAGATACGGTGGAGACGGGAGGAAACAAGCCGGCCGGTTGTGTTGAGCATGTGTCTTGAAGAGAGAGAGATCGGGGGGGGGGGGGGGGGGGATGTGTTGGCAGCTGGTGACAAGAGGCGGCGACGAGCAGCTAGCTTGCGAGATGGGGGCGGACGGCGATAGCGATACGCCGCTGGAATTTTGTGGGGCGATGACATGCTGGGAGCAAAAAAAAAGCAAGCATGGTGCCGAGGTGACTAACCACCGCCTTGTAGCCGAGATCTCTGGCCAGTCGGATTGCAGATGGAGCACCGCACCCGATTTCCCCCCCCCCCTCGTGGCGGGCACGTGGGATGACGTATGGCTCAATGTCGCCAAAGGCCCCAGCTATGACGAAGCGTGGCAAAGGGCGAGGAGAGTGTCGGACCAACCGGGCGCGCGCGGACGACGAGTAGGCCGGAGCGGGCCACACGTCGTCCGCCGAGGGGGCCGACCGGCGGTGGTCGTCGGTGAGTGCCGGGAGCCCGGCTGGCCGATCGTCGAGCGGCCCGAGCTGCAGAGAGATGCTACGGCGGGTGAGTGCCGGCGTCGTGACCTCGAGACCGTGCGTCGATCAGCCGCAGCCCGCTCTCCAGCCCTCTCCAGCCCCCATCGCTGTTTTCTCCGTCGGACCTTGCCTCGTCGTCACCCGGCGTACCTACCAACAATGGGCACGTCGGCCTTCGTCTGCCCGTCGTGGTGCAAAGAACAATGGGCGGAGGGGCCGCGGCGGCAGCATCGTGGCGGCTGCCAGCCGGAACGACCCGACCGCCGGCTGGGCGACGACCACCACCGCCAATCGCAACCACCCGTCCTCCTCCCACCATGACCGCGGCCCAGGAACAATGACGGGCTGGCCCTTGTCGATCTTTTGTCCTGCTGCCTGGATACTCGCTGGCTGGCGTCATGCTTCGGGCTTGATCATCTGGAACTCGCTCGCAAACCCAGCTCGCTCGCATTAGAGGCTGGTGGTTGGTGGACGCGCGCACGAATGCCGTGGACACACTGGGCCTTCACAGGCTCCGCCCGCTCCCGTACTGACCCCCTCATCTCCGGTCCCACAGCGCAAGGCCGGGGGCGCGACGCAATTGTCTGGTCTGGCAGCTCGCAGCTCGGTCGAGTCGGTCGCCTCCTACCGAGGACGACGCAGCTGACGTCTGCAAGACACATATAAAGGCCACTCGGTCCCCCACCTGCTCCCAGCCCACTCATTATACAGCTCGCAAACACACCCTCCGTACCCACTCGCCCAAACCAGTCTCACCATGTCGTCCGCCCCCCAGAAGCGTGCGCGGCCTCGCCAGACCACGGGCGCCTGCTGACCTCCCAGTCGACGCTACTTTCCACGTCCAGCAGTGGAACATTGAGCAGTCCACGACCCGCGGCGTCTCGCTCGGCACCGCCAACGCCGTGCTCGTCTTTGACACGCCCGACATCAAGGGCACTGCCACGGGCACCTATGTCCTGTGAGTGCGCGCTTAGCCCCCGCCACAGCATCCCCCCTTGCTGACACTCCTCACCCAGCCACTACAACCCCGAGCGCGCCTCCCAGCCGGACCAGTTCTCCTTTGACGGCCAGCTCCTCTTCCAGGGCAGCATTGCGGGCAAGAAGGGCGACGTTGTCATCCGCGAGCGCGGCCACGCCCACGGCGAGCTCATCCGCGGCACCTGGGACCTGTCCACCCACTCGGCCTCGGGCGAGCTGCGCGGCATCATCGGCTCCGGCGACTACACCATGAAGCACGCGACATACGGCGACGTCCAGAGCGAGCTCACCGTCATCTTCTAGGCCGGAGAGCGGGCTTGGAGACATTATGGCGATCTGCAGCAGCATATATAAAAGCACAATGTACCATTGAACACGGTGTGTGAGTGCAAGCATTATCCGGGCTGCGGCAGCAGTGATTGTGGCACCAATGTGGCGGCGTCGCTCCAGGTCAACACGAGTGCGCTCGAGGTCGCATAGTTGCATAACATGTCTATACAACCCTTCTTCAACCGCGACCGAGTTGCTTCTGGGCAGTAACACGAATGAAAAGTGTAAAGCCACATGGTCCCGAAGGTTCAACATAGTCCCTCGATGGCCTCGCTTACTCCTCACCCTCGTACGCGTCCGCGTTCTGGATAATAGCATGCACCCAGTCGACGATCGTCCAGTGCGCGTCGACGCGGTACCGCTCGTCGACCGTGTGGATGTTCCTGCCCGCGCTCAGCGGCCCGCCCGTGTAGCGGTAGACGTTGCGCGTGAGGTTGTAGTACATCTTGCAGTCCGTGTTGCCCGTGCTCGCAAACGGCGCGACAATCGTCTTCTCGCCAAGCGCGCCGCGCACCGTGCCTGCGAACAGCTGGAACACGCCGTTGTTTACCGGCGAGCGCGGTGCGGGCTCGAGCGGCAGACCGAACACGTCGGCGCGCACAAAGCGCGAACCGGCGCTGGCGGTTGCGTTCGTGAAGGCATGGAACTCGAGATCGTGCTTCTTGGCCACCTTGCCAATGACGCGCGCGAGGTGACGCTTGGCCGAGTCAACGCTCTCGCTAAAGTCGATGCGCAGATTGACGGCCGTGGTGACGAGCTCGGGGAGCGCGTTCACCTTGACGCCCCCCTGGATGACGTCGACAGCCAGAGTCGTGCCCACGATCGCCGACCACATGGGAGAAGTGCGGGCGACGGCAGTTGCGAGCTTGCTCCAACCTCTGGGGCCGGCACGCAAGTACTTGGCCCACTTGGACGGGAACTTGGTGCCGTGCTCGCTTGCGCACGAGAGGGCGGTTAGGATCGGCGAGTCGGGTGTCAGCTTGCGTTCGAGCGGGTTGTCCTCGAGCGCCTGGACAATCTGCGCCATGATACCGATGCCCGTGTGCTTCGGTGGGATGGACGAGTGCTGTGACTGGTCAGCCAATGATACGAACCGCCTCTGTATTGGGTACGCACTCCGCCGTCTGTGCCAACCGAGATAACGAGGTCCAGGTAGCCTTTCTCACCCATGGCTGGAAGCGCAAATGGCGCTCCAAAAAACTGGGCAGTCAGCACCGGCAGCTGCTAGGTCCACTCACGTCCTCGTTGGTACCGGAGCCCTCGTCAATGACCATGAGAAGCCCGTTCTTTCCGTAGCGCTCCTCAAGGAAGGGAGCAATGTGGCCCTGGCCGCGACGCGCAAACACCTCTTCCTCATCATGGCCGTGCGAAAGGATGACCGTGCGCCGCGGCTGGAAGCCGGCCTCGAGCAGGTGGGTCATCGCCTCCCCTTCAAGTCAGCAAAGGGGCTACCATTGACACTCACACTGCGAGACAAGTAGATTCTTGTCGTCTGCGGAACCCCGGCCCCAGATGTGCGTCCCGTCGTTGTGGCCCGAGAAGGGCGGGTGGGTCCAGCGGTCTGCGGTGTTGTTGGGAGCGGGCGTCACGTCATAGTGTGACATGAGGAGCAGGGGCTTGAGCGAGGGATCCGAACCCTCAAAGGTGGCGAGAATGCCGAGTTCTGCAGGTATCAGCTCCTCTGCATTGCGCTGTCCACCGCACGATTGATAATCTCGACGTTGCCCGCCTTCCATGCAGTGGGGAACGACGCCTCCAGCCATGCTTTAAAGTCGAAGAATGGCGCCCAGCGAGGGTCCTCCCCGGGCTCGCCGTTGTCATCGTAACTCTGCGTCGGGATGCGCACGGCCTCTTGAAACAGGCGCGTAGACTCGCTGCGAAGCTCGTCCGTCCATGCGATGCGCGTACGCGGCGCCAACGGGGCGGGCTGCGCCGGACATTTGACCGAGAACGGCTCGTGGCCGTGGCCGTGGCCGTGACCGGCGAGGCTCCCTTGGCCAAGCATGCTAAGCGTAGCTGAGTGTATGTGCGGGGCAGCCAGCGATATCAAGAACAACGCGAAGGCGGGGAAAACCACGACGATAAAGGCATTGACACGGCGCTTCGTCTGAGGAGCAGTCCCCAGGTCGCGTATGACGTCCGCGCCGACGTCAGTGCCGGTGTAGATGCCCGAGAGCTGCTGCTTCTCGTTATCACCCATCGTGAGGTCAAGTTGACGAGTGGATGAAGAATGGGGAGGATTAGAAAGCCAAACTGTACCAACCAAAGTGGGCGACCTGGTGGGCGACCTTGTGGGCGATGCGGGAACATCCAGATATCCATGTGAAGCGCAACACACCTTAGGAGATAGCCGTCGCTCCTGTGACGCGAAACGAACCACCTTTGACGTCATTGCCAACTGGGCCACCACTTGCGACGAGAACGCGTCGCGCGTCGCCGCGGTGGGAGTGCGCCTGGCGCCGGCTTGTGCACGGTAACGCAGTCTTGCAAGGTGCAAGTGGCCTGTCATGTCCGGTTCCAGTGTTAGAAGTCGGTTGCAAGGAGCTCAAGTTAGCGGAGTTCCCATCTTGACGAGTTCGTTACCTGGTGGCTGGTGCCCCTGACGAGTGGCCGCAGCCCACCTCCTCTCCGACATTGCATGCTGAGCCCATAATGTGTCACTGGGCTACATCTTCCCACCCTCAACGCTCGACGTTTGTGTACATGAGTGTTGACCTCCCCAACTTTCCCCAACTTTCGATTAACACCATCCGTTGATTAACCCGTGCGTCGTCTCCTGCACCTGTCTTGCCCACCCGAGGATGACAGACGCCACAATACCAAATGGGAGAGGGCTCCCAAAGCATCAGAAGCAATGCACGATTCCAAGTGAGACGCATCACCTTTTGTAGGTGTGGGGCCAGAGGTAGACAGAGCGCACTGGGGCTGAACCCCGGGCTCCGATGGTCGTCGGGTGTCGGTGAGGCACCTGGCGATGGCTGGTGCAGCGAGGCGAGTGTGCGAGGTCTGTGAGTCGCTACAACAAAGCACAGCCACGACATGCTTGCGCGCCTGGGCGCATCCTGCCTCCAGCGGTGCCCGTGCTCCGTCGGCGCCCGCACGCTTGCACGCCTGGCAGTGGCCATCCCAGCAAGCGGTGATCACAACAATCCCTTTGCCATTCATCCCTCTCAAAACGGCAGATCGAGAGCGTGAGCTTTACTGGATGCCGTGTTTGTCGCCACGAGGCATGGTGGTTGGACTCTTTCCCAAAGGGTGATTTATTTCCTTCAACCTCACACACTTCATATGGAGCGCCTGAGCCGGGAGGGCGCCTCCCTCACTGGAATCTGGTGCTCCAAGGGATGGCCAGGTTGTCAGGCCACTCGGTGTCACCAGTGCAGTAGTGGGGGCCGCCGTGGCGTAAGCGGTTGTCTGCCTTGGCACCCTCTCGCTATACATTGAGACAGCATCCACAACACGGTGTCCACACGCTGCGTCCAGCGACCTTGCGCTGACGACCAGTACAGGCGCTAGGCATCGCAAGCTGGCACCCGGAAGCGACGCAGGAGCGCGTTGTGGCCAGCGGCCTCGACACATGCCCCGGTCGTAGCTGACGCTGGTGACCGCTGATGACCCCTGGTGACCGCCTGTCCTGTTCGCATCGGTCCGTGCACGGCGGGACGCATTCGCCTTGCCCTTGTCACAGACGTGTCGCATCCTTGTTCTTTCATTTTCCCGTCAAGAATTTTATGTCGCTCTTTGCCATTTCACTCCCTAGCATGTGGCTGGGCTCGGTGCATCTGGGTGTGTGCAGGTCTTTCTGTGGTGTCAACTGCCGCGGAGGATATAACAGACTTTGCTGCTCCTTCTGTTTTCTCTTTTTGCCTCTCACCTCGTGCCCGACGACACTGCACCTCTGCGCGCTCTAGTACGACTCTCTTCGTCAACAACAATCACAAGTAGCTGTTCAGCTTGCCTGGTCAACTCTGCTCTCTCTCCAGTCCATTCCTGCACCTGCTACACCCCTCTCGCTTCCCTCACCCCCCGCTGCCTACCCCATCACCTCATCCCTCCACATCTCCATAGACACAACGCCTCTGGTCTCCCAAGTCTACATTTGCAGAACACAAACAGACCACATCCTCCCCGCTCCCCACCCCTACCACCATCACCTCATTTCGGGTCCTCATCCACCATAATGCCCCGCCTCATTCATTCGGGCATCACCAACCTCACGGTCCTCTTCAAGGTCCTCCTTTGGATAGCTGACACGCATTGTGGACGCTATTGGGCCCCTCTCCCCCGTCTTTGCTGCCCTCCGTGTTACCTTCCTGGTGTCGGCTTCAGCACTCCTGTTCCTCTGCCCACTATTGATGAGGAACCCGAGGCCAAGAAGAGCAAGAATAACAAGAAGAAGACGAAGAAACGCAGCGCGAGGACCCCAGCCGTAGAGCCTGCCGCCACCATCGAGGTTGCTCCTGTCGAGTCCGCTGTGGATGGGCCCACTGTTGCCGAGTATGCTGTCGCCGAGGCTGTTAGCCTCGAGTCGGCTGCTCATGTTGAGTCCGCCCTCGTCGTCGAATCGACCAACGTCGTTCAGCCCGCAGTGCTCGAGTCCACATTCGTTGAGCCAACAAGCGTCGAGTCCCCTCCCGGGTTCGACAAGGTGTTTGCCACCGTGGAGGCGACTCCTATGGTTCAGTCCGACATGGTCGAGTTTACCTCGGACGACAAGTCTACTGTCGTCGGCAACAACGACTCCAATCCTACTATTCAGTGGACCCTCATTACTCGTGCCCTCGTCGGTGTTCCGACTCCTACTCGCTACTTCCCCTTCATCTACGTTCCTACCATTGAATCTCCCACTGCCTACGTCAAGACCGGCATCACCAACCTCAGGGTTCTCTTCAAGCTCCTCCAGATTCTTATCCCCCCTCCGCCTCCTTCTCGCCCTCGGCGGAGGAGCAAGAAGAAGAACAAGAAGGTTGCTACGTGCTTCACCATCAAGACTGCCGGCTTCCAGGAGGACACCTTGGCTTCCTGCACGGACGAGGTCGCCGAGGCGACCGACCCCTACCAAATCGCTTCGATCACCCCCGCCAAGGAGGACATTTTGACTGCCTGCACTGACGAGGATACTTCGCTCACCCGTACCAAACAAATCACCCCTACCACCTTCGCGGAGAATATTTCGATCCGCACATACAACGTAAGCACTCTGCAGCTTTCAGTGGGAATCAACTCTGACAGAGACAGTCTCTGGACGCTGACTCGGCCACCGCCTACTTTGAAGACAGGGTCTCCCAGGAGGCTATTGTTGTCAACATCCCCCAGACACAGTGCATGGAACACCTCAAGATGAAGGTACCTGAGGTGGCTGAATGCAAGCCCGCTGGCCCCAGTACACCACGGGCGCCTACCCCACAAACCAAGGCCGTCGACATTCCCCTTATCACCATTACTGTCCCCACCGATGATGACTTGATCAAGCAGGAAAGTGGAATCTGGACTCAGTTCCCTCACAGTGAGTACTAGGTGATAGTGGTGGCACAACGAGACGGATGTCAGTACACAGAATCATTGCTTACACATTCGCAGGCGACTGGATGCCCCCGAACCCCTTCCTGCTTTCTCCCCGCTATATGACACGCGCAACGCACGCGGCCCTCGAGATGGAGTATGAGGACGCGACGTGGTGCGAGTGGCACCAGCCACTGTCGTACGAGGAGTGGCAGCTCCAGAACCAGAACACCAATCTTGACACAGTCGCGGAGGAATCTGAGGATCTCAGTGACGAACATGAGGAACTCGTTACGCCTCCCAGCACCCCTCTCTGCCTCCCTTCAGTTTCCTCCGACGAGGACGAAGACAGCGACGTCTATTACCTTGCTCGCCCCGTCTCTCCCAAGCTGCAGAACTTTGAGGACGTCGCATGGAATGAGTCGGTCACCACTGCAGCACCCGCCATCTCCGACACGGGCAACGAGAGCGACTCGGACCCCTTCATCGCCTGGTCAGCTTCCGACATGTCGATCGAGAGCGCCGACGCTTTGGACTGGTGCCCGTCTTCCAACGATTGGGCATTAATGGACGATGACGAGGTGATTGTCTGGCCTGCGTCGTGGTACACCTCTTCCACTCTCCCTGCGTCGCTACGCGCATGAACGGGCCCGAAAGGTCGCCAACAACGCGTCGACGATTGCCCTGCTATCCCATGGAGGTAACGACGCGTGATATGGTGATACATGTTGGTGGTCGTAGCCCTACCTCCCCATTAACACTCCTCACTCCCCCTTCCTCTTCTCATCCGGACCTCACAGACCGGACCTCACAGACCGGACCTCACATGCTGAACGCCATTATTATACACGCTAGCGAGACGTAGGGCGACAGCCGCTCTCCTATCCTCGCGCAGTTGTAGAAGAGGCCTAGAAAACTGGCTGTTAGCGAGACAATACACACAATGCCAGCCACCGACACTCCCGCCACGACATTTTGTAGCTCCTTGATGTGACGATAAATTAAAATTGCTCGCGACCAACGCCAACTCCAGCACCAGCACTACAAAACCTGCAGACGAGACTCACCCTTGGCGGTTGCGGTCGATGAGTGAAGGCGCTGCGCTGCGGATGTACGCGCACGTGCAGATGAGCAGGACGCACACGCGCAAAAGGGACTGGAAGTTGAGAAGGGCAGTCTGGGCCATCAGCGAGTGTATTCACAGCGGGCGGTGATGACGCGCCGCCGTCGACGCACCATCGTAGAGACCGCCGGACGGGATGATAGGAGAGTGTTTTCGGTTCTCGAGCCAGGTTGCGGACAAACCGCGGAGCGATGCGGCGGTTAGGTCGTTGGAGAAAGATGTCCGTCCAGCGGTACGAGTGCGGAAGCGCCTAGCGAACAGATATAGATGTTGAGCGCGCTGTAGGAGACGGAACGAGACGGCGACTTTGCAATGTCCAGCGAACTAGACGTCACTGGTGCCAGTCAGACACATGCAGGTGGCCACGATCGACGCTTCCACCAGCGTGGAAGTTGGATCCAGCCGCGAAGAATCATGCCACGTGGGTTTGCTGCCGTTACCCCGCATTACCCCACAGCAGATGACGGTGTTTCAAGACGCGAGCCATGTAGTCCAAAGAGTCAACAATATCCCCTCTCTTCCCTCCAACTTTTGCTCTCGCACACCGCGCTCGCTTGTTCCTTGTCTCTATCCCCGCAGACGCAGGTATCTGGCCGATATCCGCCGGCCATGCCGCCGAAAAAGCTCACGCAGAAAAAGCTGGGCAGCTTGAGCTCAGTACGTCCAGCTGGGAGGGGGCAAGATTGTCTTTGGTTTGACCGCGGGACCTTAGGATGGCTGCAGTGCTGACTGCCCGTAGTTCCAACCGACGCTGTCCTTCAAGAAAGTTTCTTCCAAGGATGCCCAAAGCTCTGTGGGGGCCACCGCTTCAACGGCGTCTGCGTCCTCGTCGTCCCGCCCGTCGCGCTCGAAGAACAGCGGTGATATGCCTCCACCGCCGGTTCCACCAAGCAAGGTGCCGAGCCGGTCCGCTCGGTCTAGTTCCCAAAGCAGCTTGCCAGAACGCAAAGCCACTACCAAGGGGAAAGGGAAGGAAAAGGCGCCAGCACCGTCCCTGGTGATTGAAATCGACGACGACGAGGAAGAGGTCATCTGCGTGAGCAGCGACGAGGAGGTCGTGCGCCCCCAGAAACGACGGCTCGGTACGTGTCCTGTGTGCTCTTTCCTTCCTTCTTCTGCTAATCCCCCAGAAACAAACGGAACTACAACGCGGGCAATGTGGACAGACGTGTATGCGCCGACGACCGAGGTGCGTGGGCAGCGCAGGCGTAAGCAGGACTGATGACAGGCGGAGCTCGCACCAGGCAAGGGTCGCATCACCAAGCTGAAAGAATGGCTCATAGAGGCGGTCCACGGCGTGACTCCTGCGGCTGGGGACAGAGTGCCGAGTGATGCGGCACGCGAGCGGCTACGCAAGTATCGGGTGAGTCGTTTCCTCTGAAGGGCCGCTGACCACAGCGCATCCTGATGATCAACGGCCCCGCCGGCATCGGCAAGACGACGACGGTCCGCATCATCGCCGAGCAGCTTGGCATCGAGCTCGTAGAGTGGACCGAGAGTGTCGAGGAGCGCAGCCTGGGTGACAGCCACGGTGAGCCGCAGATGCGACCAGAACTGACGCCGCTGCAGAAAACGAGACGGTGATCGCAAAGCTCCTCGCGTTCTTGGCGCGCCATGCGTACCCGCCACTTAGCATGGGACCAAGTACATCATCACAGGCGGCGCGCTCCTGCCCGCGCGTGCTCCTCATGACATCCCTCCCGAACCTCAGCCATCTGCCAACGCGCGACGCGTTCCACACCGCACTCCTCGCCTTCTGCAAGGCGTTCAACGCCTCCAGTTGCCCTCTCGTTATCGTCCACTCAGACGCTGGGTCAGGCGGGCGCGCAGAGGAGAGCTGGATGGACCGGGAGCGCGGCGGGCACGAGGGTCCGCTGGAGATTCTGGGGCGTGAGGTCAAGGACGGTCCGTGGTGTACCGAGATCAGGTGTGTTGTTGGGGCTTGTGCCGCTGCTGACAACACCAGTTTTCTCCCGCTCGCCATCACCTTCCTCACCAAGGCGCTCAACCGCGTGATCAATCTAGCGATCGAAGACCCCAAGCAACGACCAGTCCCCGGTGCTGTGCAGCTAATCGCTCATTCCGCAAACGGTGACCTCCGCTCCGCAATCAACTCGTTGCAGGTACTGTGCACCGGCAGCAGTCTAAAGAAGATGAGCAAAAGGAGCAAGGTTACAACTACTGCCAAAGCCTCTGGTAGGGGTAGCCGCGGTGGCCGTGGCGCCAAGGTTGACGTGAGCGACGACATCCGCGCAGCGTGAGTAGTTATCCAGCAGACATACCGTCTGACGCCAGGTTGGACTCGGTGACGCGCCGCGAGCAGTCCCTCAACCTGTTCCACGCCCTGGGGAAAGTGTTATACAACAAGCGACTTGGCGATCCGCCGGGGGAACAAGATGACCAGGAGACACTCGACGCCATCCGCCGGCTGCCACCCGATGCACCACTACCTCGCCATCTCAAAGAGTTTACGCGACGAAAGTCGTTGATTCAGATGGAGGTGGGTGACGGTGCGTTCTCGCAGCTGACGCGCAGGAGTTCATTCCAACGATTCCAGTGGACGCATCGACATTCGCGCTCTGGATCCACCACAACGTGCACTCCTTCTGCAACGGCATTGATGAGCTCGCGGCTATCCTGGATGACTTTGGGGCCGCGGACCTGATGCGTACTGACGACGATATTGTAAGTGACGTTCTTCTCCATCTCGCTAACAGTCAGTGGCAGTCGAGCCCACAAGCGATTGCGTACGCGCTGCACATGACTGTGCGAGGGACACTTATGGGCCTTCCTTCTCCTGTTGAGCGGTGGGTATGCGCGTGGTGGAAACTTGCCCCTAACCCCCTAGACGAAGTCAAAAGGTCGTCAAGCCACAATTCTTCGACTCGTTCCGTCTCGAGCGCGAGAATGGTGGGCTAGTGGATACCGCCAGCGAGTATTTGTCGAAGCAGGCAATCGCAGCAAGCGTTGCCTTTGCCGACGGGGAGGTGCTGGATGGTCCCGCGTGGGGCGGCATTTCGTCGCACAACGTGCTGGCCACAGAGACTGTCCCTATGGCGCTTAAAATCCAGCGCTTATCGCGCCGTGAGTGCCCACAGAGTTCAAGTACACAACTGACATGCAGGTGCGGTCCTGCCCCCGTCTATTGCACCGCTTGCGCTGCAGGCGCAGTCGGGTCTGTTCTTTGGCGGCGACGAGCTTGGTGTTGACGATGAGGCGGGGGAGGACTCGTTTGATGTGGACGTGGCCGGTGAAGATGGCATGGGCGTGCCTGACGTGCGGCGGTGGGAATATGACGACACAGCCAATCCAGAGCAAATATCCTCCGCCGCCGCCGCCGCCGCCGTGGGCTGGCTCGCAGACGACGACATCGAGGACTGGGACGACTGAGCAGCATGTGCTGCATGGTGCATTGGCCTTGTTAGGGAAGCCCATATGTAAGAGCAAGGTTCATGCGTGGCGCGGGGGCTAGCGCGTTGATGCACGCGGTGATCTCTGGATATAGAGAGTCAGGGCGGATCCTGCCGGGTGCCGAGGCCGGCGATACGCTCCTGCCGGGAGCCGGCGTGCGCCGCTGTGCACGCGGGTCCCGTCACACGAACCACCCAGATTGCCTGCCATCACAATGTGGTCGCTGGCTGATATAAAGCATCCCTCCCCTCCACACACGCTCTTTTCTCCACTCTTGATGCTCCTCCCCTCTTCTCGCCTCTGGCCCATCTACACTCGCCAGCTCGCAACCAAGCACCGTCTTGCTGCTTCCCCCGCTCGCACCCTTTTCGTGAGCCGCTACTGCGCTAGGTGGTGCACAACAAGACGCCCGTATCTCTGACCCACCCATCCCAGTCCGCTCCCACCTGCACCCTCCTCCCCTCGGCACTTGCGCGTCCCGCCGCAACCACACCCGCACCCGCCACCCTCGCTCCCCGCAGCCCCCTCTCGCGTCGCCGCCTCTGTCTCTGCTGCCGCACCGCCGACTTTGAAACCATGTCCCTCTCCGGTGGCGCCTCCTCGGTCACGCCGACGTCCGAGTACCGTCTCCCCACCACCGTCTACCCGCGCCACTACGACCTCGCGTTCAAGACTGACCTGACCAACCCCGCCGCGCCCGCATTCTCGGGCGAGGCGCGCATCGACCTTGACGTGCTCGAGGACACCAAGGCGATCACGTTCAACATCCACGAGTCGCTGCAGATCACGCACCTCGCGCTCGCGACGTCTGAGGCAAAGACCACCTCTGCTGTCCAGCTCCCGCTCTCCGCCATCTCGCACGACTCGAAGCAGGAGCGTTCGACGGTCGACCTCACCTCCCTTCCCGGCGGCGCCCTCAAGCAGGGCAACAAGGTGCGCCTGTTTGTCCGCTGGGAGGCGCCGCTCGGCGACAACATGGTCGGCTACTACAAGTCTGACGGCGACCTCGACGAGAAGACGGGCAAGAAGCCCATGTGAGTAAAGCCATGACGTGCATCTTGTTTTGGGTAATGAGGAAAGGTATCTAGCCACAGTGGCGCAGTTGCCGCTTGTCGCGCCATGTCGTATCTCGGCCAGTGCACATGCCCCTTTGGTGTCATCTACTCCCCGACAATGGCTGGCTGGTGACAACCCCCAATGCCCAAGGCAGCAGCTGACGTTCCCCAGCTACGCCCTCACGCAGTTTGAACCGACCGCTGCGCGCCGCGCGTTCCCGTCGTGGGACGAGCCGCTGCTCAAGTCCAAGTTCACCATCTCCATGATCGCGCCCGAGGAGCACACCGTCCTGGCCAACATGCCCGCCGCGTCCGTCAAGCCGTGGAAGCCCGCGTCGAACGCGAACGTCAACCAGGCGCTCGCTGAGGGCTACGAGCTCGGCTCGCTGCTTGCAGTCTCGTACGCCGTGGGCAAGAATGAGGGCAAGACGGAGGGCAAGACGGAGGGCAAGACGGAGGGAAAGACGGAGGGAAAGACGGAGGGCAAGACGGAGGGCAAGACGGAGGGCAAGACGGAGGGCAAGACTGAGGGCAAGACCGAGGGAAAGACTGAGGGCAAGACCGAGGCCACTGGCCTTTCGGGCAACTGGAACATCACCAAGTTCGAGACCACCCCCCTCGTCTCCACCTACCTCGTCGCCTTTGCCTGCGGCGAGTTTGCTTCGCTCTCTAGCGAGCACCACTCCAAGCTCACGGGCAAGACTGTCCCCCTCAAGATCTACGCGACGCCCAACCAGATTAGCCAGGCCCAGTTCGGTCTCGATATCAAGAAGTGGGCTCTCCCCGTGTACGAGGAGATCTTCGACATCGCCTACCCTCTCCCGAAGCTCGACACGCTGGTCGCCCACGACTTCGACGCTGGTGCCATGGAAAACTGGGGCCTTATCACTGGCCGCACCACCGCGTACCTCTACGACCCCGAGAAGTCGTCCCTTGCCGCCAAGAAGCGCGTTGCCACTGTCCAGTGCCACGAGCTGGCCCACATGTGGTTCGGTGACATTGTCACCATGAAGTGGTGGGACAACCTTTGGCTCAACGAGGCGTTTGCTACCCTCATGGGCGAGCTGGTCATTCCCGACCGTATCTGGCCCGAGTGGAAGGTCCGTGCCGAGTTCCTGAACACCCACCTCACCGCTGCGCTCGCGCTCGACTCGCAACGGTCGTCGCACCCCATTGAGGTCGACTGTCCCGATGCCAACCAGATCAACCAGATTTTCGACTCGATCTCGTACTCGAAGGGCGCCTCGGTCCTCCGCATGCTTTCGGGTGTGGTGGGTGAGGACAAGTTCCTGAAGGGTGTATCGCTCTACCTCAAGAAGCACCTCTACGGCAACGCCGAGACTGCCGACCTCTGGGCCGGCATCTCTGAGGCCTCGGGTCTTGATGTCGCCAAGATCATGGCCAACTGGACTCTCAAGGTCGGCTTCCCGGTCATCTCAGTCGAAGAGACCGCCGACGGCAAGATCACCCTCACCCAGAACCGCTTCCTCTCGACTGGTGACGTCAAGCCCGAAGAGGACGAGACCCTCTGGTGGGTTCCCCTTGAGGTCAAGACCATCGAGGGGGGCAAAGCCACTGTCGACCACAAGGCAGTCCTCGCCGACCGTTCGGCCACCTACGACCTCAAGGGCAGCGACACGTTCAAGCTCAACGCCGACACTATCGGTGTCTACCGTGTCAAGTACTCGCCCGAGCGTCTTGCCAAGCTCGGCAAGCAGGCGTCGTCGTTCACCACCGAGGACCGCGTTGGTCTCGTTTCGGACGCGGCCACGCTCGCCCGCGCTGGCTATGCTAAGACGTCTGGCTCGCTCAACCTCATCAACGAGCTCGCCGCCTCGGAGACCGAGTTCCTTCCCTTCGCCCAGATTGGCGGCGCCCTAGGCAAGATTGCCACCACGTGGTGGGAGCAGCCCAAGGAGGTGCGGGACGCCATTGACGCCCTCCGTGTCAAGGTCTTCCGCCCCATTGTCGACCGCCTCGGTTACGACCACGGTGCTGACGATGCGCCTGACGTCAAGGAGCTGCGCGAGTTGGCCGTCAGCACATGCGCGGCCGCGCAGGACGCTGATGTCCTCGCCGAGCTCAAGGCGCGCTTCCAGCCCTTCCTTGAGAGCGGTGACGATTCGCGCATCCCACCTGACCTCCAGCGCTCCATTTACTCGAACGCCATCAAGCACGGTGGCGAAGCCGAGTTCAACAAGATCCGCGCTGTCTACGACAAGTCGCCCAACCCGTCCACCAAGGTTGACGCCATGTACGCGCTCTGCGCCGCGCGCGACCCCAAGCTGCTCGACCGCACCTTTGCCATGCTCTCGGATGGCTCAGTCAAGGACCAGGACCTCTACATCTTCTTCGTAAGTGCGAGACACAATGCGAATGCTAACAGAAAGTACGGCCTGGGTGGCAACCGCGAGGCCCGCCGCCGCTGCGCCGACTACTTTATGGAGAACTTTGCGGCGCTCGACAAGCGCTTCTCGGCCTCGTTCGGTCTGTCGCACCTTATCAAGGGTTCGCTGTCCTCCCTCACCTCCAAGGAGGACCTCGCCAAGGTCCAGGAGTTCTTCAAGGACAAGGGTAAGTTGAACGGACACGCAGGTGTGGCATGCGCTGCGACCGTTATCGCGATGGCGCGCGGAAGATTCCGTCTCCACATGGCATTGGCTGGTGCAGGGCTGACCCACAGACACAAGCCGCTTCCGCCTCGTTGTCGCACAGGTGGGCGACTCGATCCAGGCCGCCGCCGACTGGCTGGAGCGCGATCTCGCAGACGTTTCCCAGGTATGTGGCACGTGTATGGATGAGGGCGAATCGCAACTAACTTCGCACACAGTGGCTCAAGGAGAACAAGTACCTGTAAGATGGAGACGAAGAAAAAATCGCCGAAAGTGGAGAGCGAAGGAAGAAGCAGCATGCACTCGTCGGTATCTGATTTTTGATTGTGGAGGCGCGCGGTCGACCGTTGTCATCGGCGGGGACACGGCGATTGGCGACTAACAGCCACCGTCTGGTAGCGGACGTCCAAGGACCAAGAGCAGCTGCGGCCGATGTGGGTAGTGGTACAAACATCCGGGCTGGACGAAGAACGAAGGGACAGACAGAAGCAAAGGCGGACAGTCTGGCAAGGTGGACGCGACGACAAACGTGGTTCTCTCGAGACACAGCTCATGGCTGAGATGCAGGCGTCGTGTCGCCCTGTATGTCCGTCGTTGGACAGCACTCCAAAAGACTTGCGACCCTTCAAATGCGACAGTGCGGTGAGAGCCATCTCGAGCGTGGGCAGAGCAGGCGCACAGCGCCTGGCCGAGGTTGGCATCGGTACATGTTCTTCGCCGCGCCCGGGACGTCCTCGGGATCCTGAGGCTCCCGTAGCGCGCATGCGCATGGTCCCGTGTTGGACAAACCACTGCATGGCGATGACGTCTGACAGTGCAGACACACACCACAGGGCAGCGGGACAGCGCAGAGTCGGCGACCGAAGACGCTGAGGGCGCTGGGCATTGAGCGGTGCGCCGTGGCGGGCGGGGACTCTTTCAGTGCTCGGGCACCCGTGCTTCCCCTTCCCCGGAACCCGCCCACCAACCGCGCCACGCCAGGTGCGCGTGGGCCCAAGGAACTTGCTAGTTTGGATAAAGGGGACAGGAACGCGCTCGCACATGTCCCCAACCTGGGGGTCCTGGGGGTCGTGCTAAGCACGGGAGACAATTGCTGCGCAACGGCGACCGTGTGGCGAGCGGCGCGGCGCGACCAATGTGGTCTGCGGGGCCCTTGCGGAGATGAGCGATGGCGCTTGTTTGGCGCAGGTCGCAGTGGTTCGGGGCTTTTGGCTGTGGCCACAGGGACGGCGGCGGCGCCTCGCAGCCTGACATGGACGGCGACCGGAGATGCAGCGCACCCCACCCGTGCAGCCCACGGCTCTGCTCACACGTTTCCTGCAGCACAAGGGACTCTGGTGTGCTGGGGCCCAGGCATTGGGCCAGACCGCTCTCCTCTGCAGGCCCTCCTGGCGTGTCAGAGCGACACCAGGATGGGCACGCTCGTTGGGGCTGCAGCTTGTGGCTCGCGGTGTGTCGTGGGCGACAGCGATTGGGCGACGCCGACCTCGGGAGCTCGATCTCTGGAGGCCGGGGACACGCGAGCGTGGGAGCAAGCCTTGGGGGGGGGGGAAGCACGGGTCGATAGCGCCCCAAGGGGGACCAGGACATTGCGTGGGCGGCGACGACGCGCACACCGAGTGGATGGCCGCGACACATGAGCCAAATCACCCCGTCTGCCAGACACCAGACGCCAGGCCAGACACCAGACGCCAGAGTGCCACCCAACAGAATACAAATGAACGCGAGCAATGCAGACCGATCCAGACGGGGGTTCATCTGGCGGACACTCTGCTCCGCGCCGCCGCCGCCGCCGCCGCCGTCCACCCAAGGCCGACAGCGGTGATCAAGATGACCGCCTTGGGCCGATGTCCCCCGAGACCAAAGGTGGTTCCGGGCGGCGATGGACGTGTCGGGATGGTGTCGGGGTCTGAGACCAACGTCTGGAAGACACGATGCTTCTCGGCCTGGTCCCATTGTCGACATTGTCGACTGCCGGCAGACCGCCCGGCTTCCCATGCTCGGCCGCGCGCATCTCTGAGCGCCTCAGGGCCAGGCTCTGGGCCCAACAACCACGTCGCACATGTCCCAACATGAAGCGAGGGACGGCCGACGCTCTGTGCGCGGGAACCCCCACAACCGCGTCCCCGCCAGGATCTCGGCTGCCACGATCCTTGATCCTGGCCTGATCTTGCGACTCGAGGACCCCGAATGCGACCTGGCCTGCTGGGGTCGCGAGGGACCGTGCGACCTGCGACGAGACCGACGGGTGGGACTCGGACGAGGCCGCGAGCCAGGCCGTACCCAGGGCGGTGGCGTCCACCAGGCATCTGCGAAGCACCACACTCGCGCCTGCCTTCTGAATTGGTGTGCTGGTAGACCACCAGTGACGACGAGGGGGGCGACAACGTCCGCCCAGGTCGGCAATGTGGGCGCGCTCCTCGCGTCCTTGCTGGCGCGCCGCCGTGTTCCGAGCAGCGACGAGGACGGCAGGTGCGCGCCGCAGCGGCGAGGCAGGAGCGGGGTGCTGCCGTGGGGGAAAGAAGAGGACGGCAGGTCGATGGCCCCGGTGGCGTCTCGCCTTGGCCTGTGCAGCGCCGTCTTCCAATGTCGACGACCCAGTGACTGCTCTACTGTTCTGGAGATGATTGTTCTGTGCCGGTCCCGCTTCGCGCGTTCCCAGTCGCAGCCAGGCGAGAGAATCCTCGAATCCTCGCAGGCATCGACGTCGTCGTCGGAGCGCCGCCTCCAGCAACCGCGTTCCATCCATCAGGGGGATCAGAGCTGCGCCGCAACGTCTGAGCAGAGAGCATCTGCGAGCGTGCGCATCGTCAAATCACCATCGCACATCACATCAGGTACAGCACTGGTTATCTCGGGGGACGCAGCTGCGCACGACTCGCACACCCACTAGCCACCTCTGGACAGTCCGAGCGCGCCTCCCCACAACTGCCACGACCAAAAGCGCACGAGCAGCTGCACCCGCAGCTGCACCTGCAGCACCGACCTACTCGGAGGACGAGCAGCCTGATGGACACTGCATTCCCACTGGAGAACGCACGCGCGCCAACAGAGACGACCACTGCTGCGCGGACGACGTGAGCCCACCCCACCCGCCCACCCTCGCCCTCGTGTGGCTCACTGACGCCCCCGCAACACCCACCCACCTCGCGACCTCTCAGCCTCACCTCCCACCACCACCACCACCCTCTGGTCATTCTTGCACACCACTCGTCGCCGCCACCACCCGACCAAGCCACGACCACCCATTCATTCCGCCAAACAATCCCACACCCATTGTTACTTATATATCTGCCTGTTGCACCACTCCCTCCTCCCTCCCCCTCTCTCTCTCTCTTCACTCTCATCAATGCTCTGTATCCAACAACCCAATCCTCCACTCGGGCCAGGCGCCCTTTGTTCCCACCCATCGCGACCCCCTTGCCATCCCTCGACTTGCACGACTCCACTCTCCCCATCGTCATCGCCAGCAGCGATCACTACGGCCCCCACCATGTCGCGCCAGCTGCCACACCACCAGCACCCATCCTCGTGCTCGCCCCACGTCCCAATGACCAGGTCCGTCAGTGCCACCAACACAACAACACGCCGCCCATCATCATCCCCACCCTCATCGCCCCCTCCCACCGCGTTCGGAGGCCCGTCGCGGACCCGTGCTGAGCGCTCTCTGCTCAACGTCCTGGAGCGCGAACGCAGAGGACGCGCCAATTCAGGCTCGCAGCCGGCTTCTCAGGCGTCGGCTTCGGCGTCGGCTTCGGCGTCGGCCTCCACCAGTCCCTCGTACGGCACTCGTTCCGTGGAGGAATCGTCGTCGACGACACAGATCCCCTCGTCGTGGCCGCCAGGAGGCGCGCTCTCGCCCCCCATGTCTCGCCCCCCGTCGCGTGGTCCCTCCCGCTCTGCGTCCCCCCTTCAGCTTCGCGACGCTTTCGGCTTTGGCTATATTCCGGGTGTCGGGGCCAGCGGAAGCATGGCCGCCGGATCCGCGACACCTACCGACCATTTCGACCGTGAGGTTGACCTGGCCGCGCTTGTTGAGCGGAGCATCGCCCTTCACTCGGCGTCCCCGGCTCATACCCCGCCCTCGTCCCCACCCCGCGCAGCCACCCGTCGCCCCCACTTTTCCACATCACCGTCACTTGCCGCTGCCGCCACAATTGCCGAGACGACGGAGAGCGACACTGACACCACCTCCTCGTCGGCGACTGCACGCAACAGTCACCGCCGACGTGCCGCCACTGTCACCACCGCTCCTGGCGGGACAGATCGCGGCCAGGGGCAGCAGCAGACCTTGTCGCGTCCATCAGCTGGGCCCCGCACCCGCTCAAATCCCACGCCCTCGTCCCAGCCTCTCGTCGTCGCTGCCCCCGTCCCCCGTCGTGCCGTGGCCATGTCAGTGGCAGCGGCTCTTCTTCCGACTGCGCAACACACGGGGGTTACCCACTTCACCACTTCTCGCGACCAGGCCCTAGCGTATACCCCGACCAACACCCTGGCTGTCCGAGCGTCTGTTTCCCAGCGTCCACCGGTATCAACCATGAGCCGCTCGCCGCCCGAGCACCCCCAGCGCCCTCTGAGCCCATACAGCTATCCTGGCGCCGCACCCGCTCAGCTTTCCGCCCAAGCAGCTGTACAGCAGCAGCAGCAGCAGCAGCAGCAGCAGCAGCAGCTCCGCCCCATAGTTTCTATTGCCTCTGTCGCATCGGCTGCATCGACTCAGTCGAACACATCGGCATTCTCGGCCCACTCAGACTTGCGCCTTCCCATCACACCTGCAGTCACACCCCCTCACGCCTACTCGCCTCTCAACCCCCGCCCTCCCAGCCGCCGCGAGGTCGCCAAGGGCAACTCGCCTCGCCCCATCTCGGGCCCCTTCCTCGCCCCGGCATTGACCCCGGCCGAGTCGGACATTCCATTCGACGTCGACCGCGCTGAGCGCCGGTTGCGCAACGCAACGGGCCGTGTGTGCTTTGACGACGTTGCCCTCTTCCCACCCGCCGACGACGCCGATGACGAGGACGAGGACCAGGCGCGGAAGCGCCCACGCATGGGGAGGCGATGGAGTCTGTGGTAGATTCCTCGACCCCTCAGTCCTCCGAATCTTCCGTCGGCCCCCACTCTGACGATCCCTCTTCAACGACCCTTCATGACACTTGTGACTCTGTCACCACCACATTAACGATCCTTCTCATGCGTTCTCGCATCTCGATGCTCGCCACAAGAGCTTCTCTGGTCTCATGTCTGGGGGATTCTAGGCGCTAGATTTAGCACTCGAGTTCCGCCAGCCCCACCCAATGTTCAACGAGATGAGTTGTCGCGAACCACGATCATCCGTGTCCGCAAAGCCCCAAAAACCATGGGCACCATGCTCATACGCCGTTGACTTCACCTCCTAGTCCTTCTACTCTCCTCTCCTTTGTCGCTCCGATTCGACATCACCCGCAGTAACTACCCGGCCGCTTCCCCGCTGTGTCCCTTCTGCGCAAGACGAGGCGACGCCCAAGGGTAGCAACGGCCCCCTTATGGCTAGCACACCGCACAAAAGTGTTGCCCCGCCCCACCACATTCTGACGCATGCTCCAGTTGTATTCTCTACATGTATAACAGTGTGTGCATAGTGTCGCAGCACGGACGATCGAGCCCCTGCGCTCCCAAAATGGTACGGGAACAGGGGTCCGGGGCTTCGGACGAAGAGATCGCACGATACGAAATATGTTGGGAGAGGCGGCTCGAGAGCTCGAGTGGGCGAGACAAGCGCCGCCGCGTGATGCCTAGTAACAAAGAGGCATGTGGAGAAGTCGAACATTTCCTCAATGTCTTCTCATGTGGTCAGTGCCAGTGACAAGGCTGTGGCAGCTGATTAAGGAGCACCAAAGGGCCAGCGCCATTGCGAGCACGCCTCATCTTCGAACGTCCCACAGAATGCATCGACGGATGGTCGATCCTCACCTCACTTGCTTCATGTCCAATACAGGCCGGCCGAGGGCCGAACCCCGCTGCGATACAAGCTCTGGTTGCGATGGTTTCGCGGAGTGTGGCTGTTCTTAACTTGCCCAGGACATATAGTCTTGGTCCGCCCAACCGTGCTTCCCGCCGCGAGCTACGGTGGTGGACGCGTGCTGTGCCTGCCCCGTATAACCGCCGCGCCAGGAGATGGAGTCGCGCGTCGCGCGTACCTTTGACGCGTGCGGCTCCGCTCGGCCAAGACCGACCTGGCGGGCCGGTCGGGTCGTCGCAAGCCAGAGTCCATAGGTCCATAGATAAGCCCACACAAGGTCGGTGTCGGTCCTCGCGTCACTTCTCGTCGCCTTCTGACCGGTGGAAACGCGGCGACATGGCCCGACTCTGCTGGGACCCCAGCGGTATCTTACTATCTTCCTTCTTCCCCTCGACACCATCCCAAAGGTCTTCAAGTCGGGTCTCGTTGGTCGCGTATCGCGTGGCTGGTGTCGCTGGGATCGGATCCGAGATCGCAGGTTCAGATTCGCCTTCGCACCCGCTACTCGGGACAGGATAGACGGAGGCGGCGCACGAACAAGCACGCCCCCACATGCACCTTCTCAGCAAACTCATGAAGGGCAATCCACCTCCCCTTCCGAGCTCTACTCGCGCGGCTGAGACAGCCTAAAGGCAACGCAGTGAGTGGGGCACCGACTGATCCGGGGCATCTATCTCCTCCCCGCGGGACCCGCAGGAGCGTGCCACCGGGCTCAACACCAGCTGCGCTTGGATATCCGGAGGCTGCTCACCCCCATGGCAACAGGCGCTGGCAACAGGCCCTACCACCCCGCCACACTTGCGTTTATCCAACGTCCCACCCCACCCCCGCAGCGCACGCACACGTACACGCACACGCACACGCACACGCAGACGCGCACGCACACGCAGACGCGCACCCACACGCACACACTCCATACCCCAGACGCCTCCAGTCGAACCTCCGCCCGAGCCCCAACTCAAGGTCGACTTGAGCGCTGGGCGCGTCTCGGCGTCCCTGACACTGGGCAAGGACGCGAGACGGTCCGTCACTCTCGGCGCGCGCCGTCTGCTGCCGCTGCATTCCCGATTCGTGCGCCTCGTATGGTACCATGACTTGCCCCTCAGCGCGTATCATGAAAACGGAGAGAATCATGGCGCGAGTGTTGGTGTCTTGTATGTGGTCAACCCTTTTGTCTATGTGAACTGCAAGCCCAAGCTGCCGCTGATCCCCCCTCGGTCCACCGTCGGATAACGATGACTCTGTATCCACGACCGCCCAAGTTCCGAGTTGGCAGTCTCAAGCATTCCTGCGAAAGTTTCAGCGGTGGGTCTGGCTCAGACCTTCCTCCCCTGTTGATCAGCATTTCACCCGCTCAGCGCTAAATGAAGCAGTCCTCCATCTCGATGATCGTCATCGTACAGTAGGATTGCATCTGGACCAATGCTAAAAACATGAGCGCATGAGTCTATCACGACGGCGACGGGTGACGCCGGCACAGGGTATATGGCAGGCACTGGAGGGTGTCGGGTGTGTTTTACTCTGTTGGGTGTTAGCCTTCTGGACTCGCGTACTGTCATTGCCGAGCCCGCGCCATCTGGGCACGGCGCTGCACCGTGAGTACTCACGCTGGGCGCACTGGACACCGGGGCGGTCGTCGTCGTCCTCGTCCATGTCGTCGCCGTTGGAAGCAGCGGTGCGGCGCTGGCGGTCGTTAGGCTCCTCGAGAGTGACCTCCTCAAGGTGAACCTTCTTGTCCAGCTTGGGGAGGGCAGGACGCTTGGGGAGCGCCTTCTCGAGCAGGGGGAACGACGAGGGCTCGAGGGACGGAGGGAAGATGACGTGAAGGCGGACAAAGAGGTCACCCATCTCGTGGTGGCGGTACGACGGCATACCGGCGCCGGTAATGCACTTGAGTGCGCCAGGCTTGATAATCTCGCCGGGTACAATGGTGATGTGGAGCGCGCGGTCGTCGAGGTGCGGGATGACAAACTCGCCACCGGCGAGCGCGGTGAGGAGGTCGATGTCGGCCTCAGTGAAGAGATCGTCGCCCTTGCGCTGGAAGCGCTCGTGGGGCTTCTCCTCAACGACGATAACGACATCGCCGGGGATAACGCCAGGCTGCTGGTCCGACTCGCCGGCAAACTTGATCTGCTGGCCAGACTTCATACCCCGGTCGATGTGAACCTCCAGAACCTTGCGCTCCGACATGACCTTCTTGCCGTTGCAGGTCTTGCACCGGTCCTTGGGGTTGATGATCTCACCAGTACCCTGGCACTCGTTACAGGGCTGTTGGATCTGCTGCATCATCGGACCCAACTGGCGGTACATGACCTGGAAGCCCTGGCCATTACACGCAGTGCAGGTGTGGACGGCACCCTTCTTGCCACCGCGGCCATCACAAGTCGAGCAAAGAACCGACTTGGACAGAGCGAGCTTCTGAACCTTGCCCTTGTACAGGTCCTCGAGCGAGACACCGATACGGTGGACAAGGTCCTTTCCACGACGGGGACCAGACGGGCCGCGACCGCCTGAGACTTGGTCAGACACACAGCTCTTACAATGCCACCAATGTGGCTCTGCAATACTCACCGCCGCCGAAGAAGCCACCGCCGCCGCCGAAGAGCTGGGAGAAGAGGTCCTGAGGGTCCATTCCACCCATACCACCCATGCCACCACCCTCAAGACCCTCCTTGCCGGCCTGGTCGTAGATCGACCTCTTCTGCGAGTCTGAGAGCACCTCGTATGCGTGCGTCAGCTCCTTGAAGAGCTCGGGGTCTCCGCCCTTGTCGGGGTGGTGCTTGAGCGCGCTGCAACGTGTCAGTATCGTCCGCCGAGCTCGGGCCTGGGGCCGGACATGGTTGGGCAATGGTACACACCTCTTTTTGTACGCCTTCTTGATCTCGTCATCGCCGGCGTTGGGTTTGACGCCCAGAAGGTCGCTGCATGAGGGGGGTGGGTAAAATGGGGGTAGAATGAATGGACGGACATATCAAGAGGTCACGCAAGTAGGGAGTGGTCAGCACAATCTCGTGTGGAATAAGGGGCGGCGACACTCACTAGTACTCGCTGCAGACATGATTCAAAGCGAGAGCGAGTAACGGCCATGATCATGAGCGGAATATGCGTGAGTCGTAGGTCGGTGTTTGCGCGCCCGTGTCAGCATGACAAAATTCCTTTGGTGGACTGGAGCTCAAGACTTGTGGCCACAGGTGCAGCCGAAGACAGGCAGCAGCCGTAGTGCTGTGCACAGCTGCGCTGTCGCATTTTGGGCACCGAATGCACGCTGTCGATATGCAGAACGGATGCCTTTGCGTCCAGACTGATGCACTTACGTCTCCTTGACCATTGTGAAGGATGAAGGTGTGGGAGGTGTGGAAGGGGGGATGTGGAGAGCAAAGACGACTTTTGTGCGTTTGCTGGGGCCAAGGGATAGGAACGGGCAACGGCGGCGGCAGTAAATAGAAGGCGGAGGAAACACGGGCGACGCGGTGACCGGCTAACGCGAGGCGGCGATTGATTTACAACAAGATGAGTGATGAAGCGATGGAGAAATGAAGAGATGGATGTGTGCTTCGCGTCGTGTGACGACGGGGGAGGCTATATACCTGGGCACTGATTAGAAAACACCAGAAGAATGCTTGTTACACTGCCATCATCGCCGCCGCTGTCGTCGTCGTCGCCGTCGGCCGCCTGCGTGTTGCCACCACTTCTTTCCGGTTCCAACATTTTTTCAGGGTGGAATAGAATTTGAAGCTCGGCGGCCGATTTCTGGCACGTTCGATCTATTATGTAATATGGGGTCATCCCATGCAGAGGCCACGTGTAATATTTAAATACGCCCCCTGCTCGGCGGTTAATCCCCCTCCTGTCTCGACGCTCAGGGAAAACAACAACAGGCGGCCGACCACCCTTGCATCCGCCACCGCTGCCAGAGATAATCAACAAATACGCACACATTCTGGGTCTTCGTCTGCTGGCCGCCTTGCAAACCACCCATCCCATCCACCCGCCCTCGTTCTTCCCCTCACGTTACGCATTTGGCCTCTGGCGACAGTGACAGACACATACCCCCACCGGATCGAAAAGGCTGGGCCAGAAGACGCGGAACAGGAAGCGAGTGGTGCGCTCCGAAGCATTTGCGAAAATGTCTCGGGAGACTCAGAGGAGGACAAGCTCTCCGGTTATAGGTGAGCCAAAGGGCACCACCATCCTGGCTATGTAGCAGCAGCGCAGCTAGAGCATTGCAAACTGACACTGTTTTAGAAAACACCGATCCCGTGCTCGCAAAGCTTGCCGACGAGGCCGTCTTCGAGTGAGTTGATGGCGCGTGATTTTTCAAGGTCGCGTAGCTCACGCGACAGTGTCTCTTGGGAAGACCTGCGGCATAGTCTCTATCTCGGACTTGTCGGCGCGTTGCCACTGTTTCTAGAAAAGGGGCCGCCCGTGCAGTATTCCGGATTGATCCAGATTGAGGCCGCGCCGTCGCCGACGAGCGGTGCAGGCCGTGACCCGGATGTCAGTCCCAACGCGGGCACTGGAGGAGGGGCCCAGCCGATAAGCTGGGGCGAGAAACAGGAGGGTGGTAGCGGCAACATCGGGCCCGACGCTGAAGGTGTCATCCGCATGGGTCCCGCGCGTGAAGACAATCCCGAGCTGCGTCCCTCGACCCAGGGTGGTCTCGTCATTCCCCCGTTTCCGCCGCTGGATACGGAGCGCCGAAGGCGGCCATCGCGACTAAACGGCACACCGTCCAAGAACCCCTTCGAGGACGACTGGGACGAGGAGACCATTATCGGCGGGCGCAAGCTCCCGGGGTGGCTGGATGAGGAGGATGGCAAAAGGGAGATCGAGAAAGTGGCAAAGAAGCTGGACGCATTGACTGTGTAAGTGCACCGCGCGCCCGTCAGTAACCCTGCTAACTACTCAGTCCACCATTCACTCTTCAGCGCCTAGCCGAGCTGCTTATAGCCCCGACCAGGCTGCACTCAACGCTGGGCAAGTTTTTGCGCGCTGTCGAGAAGATGCTGTCCGTAACCACACCTTTCGCGCGCCCGTCCTACACCTATGTCCCGCCACCGCCGCTCCCGCTCGACGACGACGACGGCTCGCCCGCCATTATGAACTTGCGAACAGACCCGACCTCCACGGTCCCGCCGGGATCCATGACACCGTTGTTCTCTCCTATCCCGTTCCTCTCCTCACACGACATGGATGGGCTCGGCGAGCCGATGATGGAGGACGGTGGAGGACGCGTCGAGGAGGGTCTCATGTCGCCGCTCATGCTGGAGCCCGTGTTCTCTGTGCAGCAAGGGTCCCGCCGATCCCCGACCCCCGAGCCCGAAGAGGACGCGGAGATGGCGGAGGATACTCCAAATGAGGACGGCACCGAGCCCAAAAGCGACTCCCCCCCGGGTGCAGCATCGGCCCATGCGGCGAACGGCGCAAACGCCACGAGCAGCGGCGACAGCCGGACAGACGAAACACCGCAGGGCTTCCTCGGCTTCGTGGACGAGCTGGATGCTGGTCCGGTCCGGCGGGCGGCGACCAACGGGCACGGTGGCGACGGTGACCGGACAGGCGAGGGCGGCAGCGAGGTAGTGCGGCACGAGATGAGCGACCGTCCGTTCGCGATCAGCTCGACGACCGTCCTTCCAGACCCGGAGGGCCGCGAGATTGCCCCGCTACCCCGCTCGTCGCCAGCGGCTGCCGCCGACCGCGCGCACGGCGACGCCGCGCATGCGGCTGACGATGCTGCGGCCGCTTCTTCTTTGGCACCCCAGGCGTCAGCGGCGCCCGAGTCTGCGAGCGGGGAGGACAGCGTAGCAGGGGGTACGAGCGAGGCAGGTACGGAGAGTGAAGGCGAGGAAAACCCGCAACTAGGGCCAGCGGCGGGTGATGCGACAGCACCTGCCACTGCGACGGACAGCGCTGGTGAGGCAGTGAGTGCGGAACCATCGACATCCACATCGCCGTCTACAGGCGCCACATGCACCGCGGATGAGGGCAAGATGGAGACGGACGCCGCCTGAGGCGCAAGGCGCGAGCCACGAGTTGGGGAGCTGGAGTACGAGTAAGCAGCACAGGGCATCAAGCATGAAGCATGTATCACGTTACAGGCATCAGGGCGAGCAGAAGACTGCAGGCAGCGGCATCCGGCCTTTGGCTCGTACTGCATTCCATTCCATTCATATTCATGTTTGACAAAGCAGTTGTCTTTGATTCAAAGTGATCCGTCGCCATTACCGGGACCACTGGCGTTCGGACGATGCTTACCACAGCTCGCACTGCGCCTTCGGGTTCATCTGTTTGATCAGTCTCATGTCATCTCGCCCATCAGCAGCAACAATAGTACTCACCCCCGAGCCCGGCTTGCACCCAAAGGCCTGGTGGAAGGCGGGCAAGTTGCGCAGCGTGCCGACCGCGCGCCAGTACGGCGGCGAGTGCGGGTCGGTACGCACACGAGCGACCGCGGTGGCAGGGCGCGTGAGCTGAGCCCACACGCGCGCAAACGCGAGGAAGAAGAGCTGCTCAGGCGTGTAGTCAAGGCCGGGGAGGCCCTGGGGGTGCCCGTCGGCGGTGCGCCACGCGGCGTACGCCTGTGCGACGCCCGAGTCGGCAATGTCTTCGCCGTTGGTCAGCTGTGGGGTCAATTTACGTTTGCTGTTTTTGCATTGTATTGGCGTGGACGCACGTTACCGTTCACGTAGACCTTGTTGCCCTCGGCGTCGAGGACGTAGTACTTGGAGTACTGGCTCGAAACACATTGCGCACGCTCCTCAAATGCCGCAACAGTCGAGTTGGTCCACCAGTCGCGCAGGCGGCCCTTCTCGTCGTACTGTGCACCCGAGTTGTCAAAGGCGTGTGTCAGCTCGTGAGCCGCAACGGCACCGAACGCGCCGTAGCGAAGGTACTGCGGCCAGCTGATCGAATAGAACGGCGGCTGCAAGATGCCAGCGGGGAAGACAATCTCGCCGTCAGGCGGCGAGTAGTAGGCGTTAACTGTCTGAAAGAGTATGAGCAAGTCTGCTAGTAGAAATTAACGCCAGCTTACCTGAGGGTACATCTCCCACGAGTCGCGGTTGCGCTGGCGGCCGAGGCCGAGCCAGGTGCGTGAGTTGTCAATGAGCTCAGAGCGAAGCACATTGCCGAAGAAGTCCGAGCGCTCAATCTCCAGACGGCCGTACCACGCCTTGATGGATGAAGGGTTGGTTGTGTTAGGGTACAGGGGATAGCCGACCTTGGGAATGATGGCCTCGGCCTTCTTCTGCGCCGCAGCGGCCGACTCCTCGTCCATCCACTTGATGTGCGGCAACTTGGCGTGGAACGCCGAGACAACTGAGCGGATAATGTTCTCCCCATCTGCCTTGGCCTCGGGAGAGAAGGCCTCGCGGACAAACTCGCGACCGGCGATGAAACCGACAAGGTTGTCGACCCACGCGAGGCAGACGTCCTGGCGGTTCTGTTCTGTGCCCTTCTTGATGCCTTGGAGGACCTCTTCGAGGCGGCGCTTCTCCTTGCGAACGTCAACGTCAGGACCAAGCGCGGTCGAGTAGGTCAACGCAAGCTTGGTCACAAAGTATGCGGACAGAACGTGGTCGGGGGTGTCGGCCACAATCTTGCTGATCGCCTTCAGGTACGGCGGGTGGGTGACAGTGATGTTGACAGGGAAGATACGGGGCGCGAACGTGGAGAGGTACGTAGGAAGGTCGAGGAAGCTGAGGGCCTCATCGACGTCCTGGGTCGAGTACGGGTTGTAGGCGAAGTGAGGGTTAAACAGGTACTCGGGGTCAGCGCCGGCGCGAATGATTTTGCGCTCGAGCTGGACGACCTGGGTTGCAAGCTTGTCCATACGCTTGTCGAGCGGCTCATCGGCGGGTGGCTTGTCGTCATCGCCGTCTCCCGGCCAGGGCCAAGGCCACCCCTCCTCTGCCTCGTGGTCGAGCATAGTTTCAGCGAGCGCAAACACGTCCGAGGACAGATCACGCCTGTGTAGCCCGCCGCCCTTAGCACCCAGCGCATTCGAAATGTTGGTCAACATGCCAGAGATCACAGACTGGTAGAGGTCCAGAATCGGCTTCTCCTCGTAGTACTCCTTGGAAGGGAGACCGCCAAAGGACTGGTACAGCCAGAGCGACTGGATCTGCGAGTCTTCACCTCCAGCATCACCCTCGATGATAAAGTTGACAAGGGTGTCAACGCCCCTGGCATGAAGCCATGCCAAGGCCTTGGTGATGCGCTCCCGGCGCTCTTTGGGGACAGTGGGAACCTTGAGGTCGAGCTCCTGATTGGAGACACGCTGGGGAGGAAGGGGTCCAAACAGACCACGCTGCTTGGCTTCGCGCAGCTTCCCAACCTCATCAGCCGCAGCGAGCAGGTCGGCCGACACGACATAGTTGTCCTGGTACGCGCCGCGCCATTCCGCAGCGTCATCAACAAATGACGCATCGGCATCAGGCATCGGGTTGAGATTAAACTGGCCAAAAGTGGTCGCAATGTGCTTGGCAAGGTCAACAAGGGGCGCATTGCCGACCTCGTTGAGCTGGTCGACATCCATGCAGCTGTCGTACACGTTGCGGAGCTTCCGGAGGTTGTCGTGCTCGTCGTCGGCCTCCGAAAGGGCTTCCTCCTTGGGGATGCCCTCGATGACCTTGATCAGGATACGCTTGTTGTTGTCAGCGACCTCGTGGAACGAGCCGATAAGACCGCGGTCAGCGGGAATGGTAGTGGTGTCGAGCCAGCCACCAACGGCAAACTCGTAAAAGTCGTCGCACGGGTCAGCGCTGCCGTTCATCGACTTGAGGATGGCGGCCGCCGCGACGACGCAGTCGGAAGTTGTGCATACCTTAGGCGTCAGTTAAATCCACGCTGGATGATTACGATTACCCACAGGTGCAGGTGGGTGGTGGGGAGGGTGACCAGGTGGGGGGACGGGGTCGTGAGGCGGTTCGGGGGCCGGGGGGTCAGGATGGTTATGCTCTTTGCGTGCCTTCCGGAGCGCGGCCTCGGTCTCGGCAAAGAGCCCAATAAAGAGGCCCGAGATGATCAGGAAGAAGATTGCTGTGATAGCTAGCAGGCGCTCGAGCCGCGAGAGGGGCTTGTCCGGATCGTAGACGCCGAGGACGAGGGTGTCATCCTCATGGGAGGCCTCCTCCGGGTGGGCCAAGAGGGAGGCGTCCTCTTGGGCTGTCAGCTGTGTCGCCGTGTTAGACTGCTCACCGTTGTCTGTGGATGGCCGTGGTTCAGCCATGATGGTCGATGAAGAGGAGACAAGAGACGGGATGCGCTCGCAAGCTTTGGCTGCGTGCTCAATTAGCGGTCTCGCGTGCATCCATCTGGCGTTAAGCATCCGGATCTCTCCCATGACGAAGCGATGACGACTGTCGGTCACCAATGGACTGGCCAAGAGCCAGAAGGTTGTTACGTAAGTATTTAATCCCGCGCCATGTCCGTCGAGACGCGTCGCGCGTCGACGATCCTCGCGTTGCGATTGAACAATGGGCGTCCGCTTTCTCACTGTCACATTCATCTTCCCATCTCGTCACATCTCAACAAGTTCACCATCAGATAATGTCGTCTCCATACCCGGGCGCGTTGCCCCCCTCTTCTATTCCGGCAATGTCGCCCAACTCGTCGCAGATGGGGCAACCACCCCTCTCCGAGAATGACCCCGAATTCTACGCCCGACACCTTCACGGTATGGGCGGCCCCTACGACAAGTTCCCTACCCCTACACCGCAACCAGAGGCCCAAGCAGAAGGGGTGCACCCCCTCCGAAGGCCTGGTACTGTTGATGCGGCCGCTGTTCCAAAGGTCAAGGACACGACTGGCGAAAAAGTCCGGGAGAGCTTTGAACTATTCTTGGAAAAGTAGGTGCCAAAGGCTGTGTTGATGCGATTCTCACGCGCAAAGCTTCACCGAGCAGATTGCGTTCCCGGAGACACCAGCGTCGTTTAGTGGTGGTGCGCCAGTGGATGAGTTCAAGTTCTACATGGACCAGATCCTCTCGATGAAGGAATACGAGATCACGACGCTGTATGTCGACTACTTGCACCTACTCGAACGCGAAGAGGTTCTCGCCCGCGCCATCCAGCAGCAATACTATCGCTTTGCGCCCTACCTCCGCAAGGCGCTCTCCAATCTTGTGAAGAAGTATGATCCGACGTACTACCACATGTCGGTCACCCAGGCGTCCTCGGGGTCGGCTGGATCGGCCCAAAACAGCCAGAACTCATCATTGTACTCTCGCGACTTCAATATTGCTCTCTACAATCTCCCGCTCACCAGCGGCATCCGCGACCTCCGTATGGACAAGATCGGCAAGCTTATCGCCATTTCCGGCACCGTCACTCGTACCTCGGAGGTTCGCCCTGAGCTCATCACGGGTACATTCCGGTGCATGGCGTGCGGTATGATGGTACACAATGTTGAACAACAGTTCAAGTACACTGAGCCTGTCATGTGCCCAAACGTCGAGTGCAACAACCGTCGGGATTGGCAACTCAACATTGAGCAATCCAAGTTTTCCGACTGGCAAAAGGTCCGCATCCAGGAGAACGCAAACGAGATCCCTACCGGAAGCATGCCCCGCTCGTGAGTCACTCCTTTTGGACTGGTTCTAACTTTAGCCTCGATGTCATTCTCCGTGCTGAAGTGGTCGAACGTGCCAAGGCTGGTGACAAGTGCACGTTCACTGGCAGCTTCATCGTTGTCCCCGACGTCACGCAGCTTGGTCTCCCCGGCGTCAACGCCGAGATGATGCGCGAGAACCGTGGCCGCAACGACGGTGGTTATGCTAGCCAGGGGGTCAGCGGCATCAAGGCGCTTGGTGTCCGTGACCTCCAGTACAAGACGGCGTTCCTAGCGTGTATGGTGCAGAACACCGACCAGCGTGGCAGCGGTGCCGACGTTCGTGCCGATCCCGCCGACGGCGAGGACCAGGAGGCGTTCCTCAACTCGCTCACGCAGCAAGAGATCGACGAGCTTAGGGCCATGGTCGACCGGGAAAACATCTACCAGCACCTGATTTCGAGCATTGCACCAACTGTCTATGGTCACGACATCGTCAAGAAGGGTATCCTTCTGCAGCTCCTCGGCGGCGTGCACAAGCAGACCCAGGAGGGTATCCACCTGCGTGGTGACATCAACGTCTGCATCGTTGGTGATCCCTCGACTTCCAAGTCGCAGTTCCTCAAGTATGTCTGTAGCTTCCTCCCTCGGGCGGTGTACACGTCCGGCAAGGCGTCCTCGGCAGCCGGTCTTACCGCTGCAGTCGTCAAGGACGAGGAGACGGGCGAATTCACGATCGAGGCCGGAGCGCTCATGTTGGCCGACAACGGCATTTGCGCGATTGACGAGTTTGACAAGATGGACGTTTCGGACCAGGTCGCCATTCACGAAGCGATGGAGCAGCAGACAATCTCGATCGCAAAGGCTGGTATTCAGGCGACCCTCAACGCGCGCACATCGATCCTTGCAGCTGCCAATCCCATCGGTGGCCGTTACAACCGCAAGCTCACTCTTCGCCAGAACATCGCCATGTCTGCGCCCATCATGTCGCGTTTCGACTTGTTCTTCGTTGTGCTGGACGAGTGCAATGAGGAAACGGACCTGCACATTGCAAAGCATATTGTTCTTGTCCACGCAAAGCAGGACGAGGCCATCAAGCCCGAATACAGCACCGAGGCGCTGCAGCGCTACATCCGCTATGCGCGCACGTTTACTCCCAAGATCAGCCAGGCGGCCGCCAAGGTGCTGGTTGCAAAGTACCGCGACCTCCGCCAGGACGAGAGTGGGCCGGGCAAGTCGAGTTTCCGTGTCACGGTGCGCCAGCTCGAGAGCATGATCCGCCTCTCCGAGGCGATTGCGCGGGCCAACTGCCAGGACGAGATTACGCCCGCAATTGTACGTGAAGCGTACGCGCTCCTCCGCCAGTCAATCATTCGCGTCGAGCAGGACGATATTACATTTGATGACAACGATGAGACTGGCAAAGAGCTGGCCGCACCCTCCTTGCCGTCGCCACAACCGGGCGGGGGCGGAGTGTCCCAGGCGGAGTTGGACGCCGCAGATGTGGCTGCCATGGAGGCCGCTGAGTCGAGCTACCACCTATCGACCCATGTCCCCGAGACATCAAGCGATCGCGTCTGGTCCTCGTCGGTGCCCTCCCAACGACGCTCGATGCGCATTACTTGTAAGTTTACTGTGTCACGACGCAGGCTGTGTGTGCCCCGCTGACCACTGCCAGACGCGCGTTACTTGGAGATTATGAACATGGTGATGCTGCACCTCACCGAGGTCGAGCGCAGGTCGGGCAGGGGCGTCGACCGAGACGAGCTCGTCGAGTGGTACCTCGAGCAGAAGGAGGACACGTTCGAGTCGGTCGAGGACCTCGAATATGAGCGCAGAGTCATCCGCAAGGCGCTCAAACAGCTTGCGGGGGACCGCTACCTCCTCGAGATTCACGGCGACGTGCGACAGGGCCTCACGTCGAGCATCTCCGAGCCCTCGGCCGCCAACACGGAGGACGACAAGCTCTACTATCTCGTCCACCCGCAGGTGGACTTTATGGACCTTACGAGCTCCTTGCCTTCTACACTTTAAGCTTTTTTGTGCTCAGCTTGTTCGCCTGCCTTATCGTGTTCTTGTATTACCAGCGTATGTGACATGTGATTTGATTACCGGAGTTTCTAAGAACAGGGAGACGGGCCGTACAAGCGCAACGTGGGCCAGACTTTTGGGTGAGACGTACACGACGATGTTAGCAAGCACTTCATTCATCCAAGTGACCTAATGCATAGAGTACAAGTGTGCAAAAAAGACTTCCCCAACCATCTATATGATCTCTCGCCTAGGGCGACTACGAGCACCAGAGACGGCACTCGCCGTCGGCGCCGCTGGACACAAGCCACGGCTTCTCGGGGTGCCAGCGCAGGTCGAGCACACCGAGGCCGTCCGTGATGCGGTGCCCGCGCAGGATCTTGAGGGGAACGATAAGCGGGTTCATGTTGAGGTCAGCGTAGACGGTGGCGTGGAAGATGTGGATCGTGCCGTCGTCCGAGCCCGATGCGAAGAGCGGAAGCGTCGGGTGGAACGCGACGCCGCGAAGCGCGCGCGCATGGTAACGCAGCGTGCGGAACGGCTTGGTGCCGAGGTCCATGTCGAACCACGCCAGCTTCTTGTCGTAGCTGCCGACAATGAGATTGTCGCCTGCTGGGTGGATGTCGAGCGACGAGATCCACTTGAGGCCGGTCTGCAGCGTACGCACGAGCTTCTGTGCCGCCAGGTCGTACAGACGCACGTAGCGCTGGGTAGCCGCAAAGAACCACGGCTTGGACGGGTGGAATGCGACGCGCTGCACGGTGCCCTGAGTCTTGCGGAAGGGCGACTGCGTCGCGTGCTTGCTCAGCTGATGGATGAGCACGGCCTTGTTCTGCGCGTCCGCGGCAACCGTCGCAAAGTAATCGCCCTTGCGGTGCCAAGTCACCTGCTTGGGTGTGCCGGGCACGTCGATGTAAACGAGCTCGCCTCGCTCGCGAGCCAGTTCGGCGGGACGGGTCCACTTGATGGCCTCGGTGCCCTTGATATCCTTGCCGGCGCCAAGCTTAGTGGTTGCTGCCGAAGAGGCGTACGCCGTGTTGGCATGCGTGAGTGTCTCCGCAGCAACAGCGGGGGCAACCAGAGCGAGCGGCGAGAGCACCGCAACGCGGCCCTCGACCAGAGCCGCGATCAGCGCTTCGTCTGCGTTCGGGCTCCATGCGACGTGCTGCACCGCGCCACCCTTGAGGTCCCAGCGCCAGACCTCGCGACCCGTCGCAGTGTCCCATACGCGCACAACACCGTCCTCGGAGCCCGACGCCATCAGGTCACCCTTAGGCGACAGGCTGACCGAGCGCACACGCGTGTCGCCGGGGTGGCGGTACTGCACACACGACGTAGTAGGGAACGGCCGCAGCTCACGCGGAGCGGGCATCTTCGGGATGAGGCTCTCAGGGTCGATGTTAAGCTTGACCTTGCGTGTGCGCGGCGCAAGGTACAAGTCCAGGCAGCGCTCAAACTTCTCCTGCACGAGGTTCTTGTAGCCGGGAACCAGGCGAAGCGCAGAGTACTTGGCCGGGAGGAAATCGGTCTTGCGGTCCTCCTTGTCCATCGCCTCCCACTCGGCCTTCTCCTCCTCGGTAGGCACGTACTCCTCGGGGGGGTTGTATGACTCGTTGGTCTTGGGCAGCGGCAGCTGCGGCGCCGGCATGTACATTGCGTGGTCCTTGTGCGGCTGGTCCGATTCGGACCAAATGGCGTACACTGTCGGCTTCTGGGCGGCGGGCTTCCCAGGAACAATACGGCCCTCGCGGATGGCCTTGACGATCTTCATCACCTGGGGAGTTAAACACCTGGCTACTTTCGAGATTACCCACCTTAGCGTGCTCCCACTTGGACGGAACGAAACGACGCTTGGGCTCGGGAGCAGCAGACAGCGGCATGATGCGCTCCTGGCCCTTGCCGGTGAACCACTCGATGGTTTCCTGGTATGGGTCAAAGTCGGCGTCAGGGTTTTCAGCCTGGACGAGGCGGCGGATAATGTCCAGCTCCTTGTCCGAGAGCTGTACATCGCGCTGCATGAGCTTGTCCTCGGCCGAAGTCCAAGCAGCAATGTCGGTCGTGTTGGCAAGGAACTTGTCAAGCTCGTCTCCCTTGGCCGGGCGGAAGATCTTGCGGCCGTTCACGTCGTAGCCGATATGCGGGAGGTCATCGTACCACTCGAGCGGCACGTTGCCGATTGTGTTCGGGTTGTCTTCTGTCGACGACTCCGATCCGTAGCCGGCTTCAATCTCGTCATACTCGCGCCTGTATCCACCTGGGACAAGCTTGGACGGAACGAGCTTGCCCTTGCTCTCCTTTGCTGTGGAAAGCTTTCCCTCGGCGCCGAGGCTGTCGTCGGGCTTGACCGTGTTGCGTGCGATAAACCGGGACATTCGCTCCTCCGTGTCGAGCTCCCGACCTGCCGATGAAGGCGAAGCGAGAACAGAGCTCTCCGGTGAGCTGCCATACATCCTCTCAATGTCCGACGAGTTGTATCCCGACTCAGATCCGTCCTCCTCCTCGTCGAGTAGCTCCTCGTCCGAGCTCACGTCCTCGTCCTCGTCGTCGTCGTCACCGTCAATGTCGCCCAGCTCCGACCCGCTGTCGAGCTCAGGAAACTCGGCCTCATCGTCCTCATCCTCATCATCCTCGGCATCATCCTCTCCCTCGTCAGACACCTCAAGGTCGCCCTCGATTCCGGCAAACTCGTCGTCCTCCACCTCTGGCGACGCCTCGGCGGCACGCTTTCGGCTCGACCGCACCGGCGCGGGGACGGCGACAGGAGCGGCCTTTGCACGGGTGGAAACGGCGGCGGGCTGGGAACCAGCCTTGGTCCGCGAGGGGCCGGCACGGGAGCTGCCGGCAACGGTGCGGGGAGCCATTTTCTGTCGGATTGCTAGGGATGGTGTGGTGTTGTTGATCCCAGCAGACGGTCGACAGTCACCTGTGGGTGGGTGGACTTCAAAATCTTGAGACCTCCACTTTCCGGCTGCCACACGACCCTGAGCGGGATACCGCCGATATCGCCGAGGACGTGCGCCGTAGAGAACGAGACGTGGAGCGACGTGATGCACCATGCAGCAACACAGACGCAACGCTCCAGAGCAGCGAGTGTTGCAGAGAGTGCATGCAGACGGAAGACAAGGGACGAGAAGGATGGCCACGGTGGGGTCCGTGGTTCAGTTGCCAGCGGCGCACAGAGGCTCCATCGAATCCACATGGTTATCGCGTGGCCTCCACTCTGGTGTCTTGAAATGGGGCGCTCCTGTTACGCCGGATTTGAATGTTGTTGATGAGCAACATGGAAATGATGAGCGCGCGATTGTGGTGCTTGTGACTTGTTACTTCATCACCCCTCTTCATCCTCGTGTCGTCCTTCTCCTACTTGCCCTTGGTCATTCATACCACCCCTCCCAAGTGCACTCATCGCTCTCGCCATGGGCCGCCTCTCCCACACCGAGGCCATTCTCGGCAAGGAGCTCTTCGCCAAAGTCCGCAACACACCGATCCTCGTCGTCGGCGCAGGCGGTATTGGCTGCGAGTTGCGTGAGTCGCCTGAGCAACTATCTGTGTCCATCATCTGACGGGCGTGCTCAGTCAAGAACCTTGTCCTTGTCGGGTTCTCCAACATTGAGATCGTGAGTCCCGATTCCCGATATCCTTGCCTTGCCTCCACCTCCGTAGAGACCTATCAAACCCGTCTGGTCTGCTTGCCATTGACGCCCATCAGATCGACTTGGATACCATTGACCTTTCAAACCTCAACCGCCAGTTCCTCTTCCGCAAACCAGACATTGGCAAGCCCAAGTCGCTTGTTGCGGCTGCCACAGCCCGGCACTTCAATCCTTCCTCGGGTATCCACATCCATGCGCGCCATGGTAACGTCAAGGACACGGGGAACGACCTCGAGTGGATCTCCAAGTTTGGCCTGGTGATGAACGCCCTTGACAACGCTGATGCGCGTCGGCACGTAAACCGCCTGTGCATGGCGGCTGATGTGCCACTGATCGAATCCGGTACCGCAGGATACATGGGCCAGGTGACGCCAATCAAGAGGGTAAGCAAACAGCATGTCATCATCTTTCATCACTGCTGATGCTGCAGGATATCACCGAGTGCTACACCTGTCAGCCGAAGGAGGCGCCCAAGAGCTTTCCCGTATGCACTATCCGTTCGACCCCTAGCGAACCGATTCACTGCATCGTCTGGGGAAAGAGCTATCTGTTTGGGTATGTAGCAGGCGGCGTGACTATCCATTAACCCGCACAGCAAGCTGTTTGGCGAAGATGACGAGGCGCTTGACGAGGCTGAGCTCGAAAAGGCCAAGGCGGAGGGCGAGAATGGTGCGTGATTAATGTTGTGACTTGTACTTATGGGTCAGCTGAGGAGATTGATAACCTCAAGAGAGAGGTCGCGGCTTTCCGTGAGGTGCGGAGTATGCTTGGCGAAGAGGATGGGCCGCAGCGTGTGTTCCGCAAGGTTAGTAGATTCTGCTCCACTACGGGAAATATTGACAACAGGTGTTCTATGACGACATCAACCGCCTCCTCTCTATGGAAGACATGTGGAAGGTGGAAGGCCGCATCAAGCCCACCCCTCTGGACTATGACGCGATAATGAACGGCACGTTTGAGGCTCCTCCTCCGCGCACTCCTTCCAATGCGCTGCCTGCGGGAGCTTCGAACGGCGCAACGGCCACGCTTAAGGATCAGCGCGAGCTATCCCTCAAGGAGAACCTCGAGTTGTTCGTCAAAGCGTGCCAGCGCCTCTCAGCCCGTGCTATCGCGCACCCAGATATCCTGCTTAGCTTTGACAAGGACGACGACGACACGCTTGACTTTGTCCTTGCCGTAGCCAACCTCCGCGCGACTGCGTACCGCATCCCGACGCGCACACGTTTTCAGGTCAAGGGTAGGCGCCATATTACGAGCATCACTGACAGATCAGAGATGGCGGGGAACATTATTCCCGCGATCGCCACTACTAACGCGGTTGTCGCCGGTCTGATCGTGATGCAAGCCCTGGTTTTCCTGAAACGCAACTATTCGGATGCCAAGGGTCCATTTATCCGCCAGCTGCCGGCCTCCTTGCCTATCGGAAAGGTGAACACAAACGCGCCCAACAAATACTGTGCGGTGTGCCGCGACGCGTACGTCCCGCTCAAGGTCGACCCGACCAAGTGCACACTGGGCGAATTCCTGGATAAGGCGAAGGCGTGGCTCGCGCCAGCGCTGGACGACGATGAGGAGCTCGAGGTGACTGCCCTCGAGGGTGCGCGTGTGCTTTCCGACCCCGACTTCGACGACAACCACGGCCGCACGCTGGCATCGCTGGACGTGGAGCGCGGCAGGGTGCTCACGCTTACGGATGAGGACGACAAATACCGCCCAATCCACTTTTGCGTGCTCCCGCCTGTGGAGGGCAAGGCACTGACGCTACCTGAACAGCCGCCCACACTCGGGCTGCGCCCGCCCCCGCCACCAGCACCCAAGCCGCCTGCACCCATCGAGATCACCGACGACGTCCCGGCCGCGACTGCAACGAACGGCACGAGCAAAAAGCGTGCTGCGGACGAGGACGCGGGCGGGGCAGAAGAGGGCGCAACTGACGGCGGACAGTCGGCTAAGAAGCGCAAGATTGTCGTTGTCGACGACGACGATGACTTTGTTGTCGTCGAGTAGGGATCGACAACGGTGAGGACGGATCTCGCGGAAAACGGAGAAGGGAGATGGAGATGGTGGAAGCTCGCTGTTGATCGTCGATAGGACGACTCGCATCGACAGCCGCCCGTTCGGCAGCCCGCTCAGCAGGGTGTTCTTCGTACATGGCGCTTACAGTGAGAAGCAACCGGAGCCTGTAGCATTGTAGATGGTAGGTGGTAGCAACATATGATACAACATGGCATGATTCTGCTTCGGGCAGCAGCACCATCGCTCTTGGTGCGCTCGTCGCGCCCTGGAGCCCCCAGATCGCCGAAGACAACCGTGCATATGAGATAACGAACGAAAAAGATATGGAAGATATGGGAGATATCTAAACTGATGCATGAAATAGGATGCTGGTACTACAATTCCAACAGGCGCTTCAAGAACTGCCATGTCGCGAATGAAATGCTGCAGGGTTAGCGGTGGTGGCAGGGGGTTGGGGTTGGGGAGGTTCGGACAGTGGAGGGAGAGCGAGCTGCGCGACGGACGGGCGACAGCGAGTCGATCGTCACCATCGTCCCCCTCACCATCGTCGCCCTCTTGAATCCCATGACACTGTCGTTGGCACACTCACCTCGTCATAGGAACGACCTTGATGTATCCGATACTCAACCCCACAAAGAAGCCCCGTAGCCCGTTGGCGCCATAAATGGCGCGGACAGCCTGGCGCCAGTTCATGCCGGGCCCGCCGCGGACGCCGCCGACCTGCATGCGGCGCCGCACGACCTCGAACGGGTACGAGCACGTCTGGGACACAAGGCCCGCGACCGCGCCGCACGTCAGGTCGCGCTGTGTGGGATGCGACGCAAGGTACGGCACGTACTGCGGCAGGTGGCGCTTGAGCGTGCCGTACGTCAGGAAGGAAACGCCGGCGTACGGGATCATTCCGAGCAGCGTGATCGAGAAGCCGCGGTAGAACGGATACAGCGGGTTGGAGCGCGTGAAGGCCGACACCTCGCTGCTGGTCGCCTGTGCTGCATTCTTCGAGGCCGCACGCGCTTCGGCATACACGGCGCCAATCGCCTCGCGCAGTGTCGGGCGGTGCGAGGGCGAGGTGGAATAGGCCATGCGCACGCGAATCAGCTCCATGGGGTACGTGATCAGAACGGCAGAGACGCCCGACGAGGCGCCGCACACGAAAAACCGGCCAGGCGTGGCCTTGTCCGGTGTCGGGATGAGGCGCTGTCGAGTTAGCTGGATGTTCGGCGGTGGTGGGACACTGGGCTTGAGACCAGCTGGGAAGGCTGGCCGATGCCGCAGACGCGCCCGACGCAACACATACCTTCTCAATCCAATCATAGAACAAAAACTTGATTCCCGCGTAGGGGAACACGCGTAACAGTGTCGCCGAGTGGCCCTGGAGAAGGCCACGCAACCCGGCTGTCTCGTAGATATGCTTTGTCGCATGGAAGAGACCAGCAGGAGTTCCTGAGAAGGGTCAATGCTGCTCCGCGAACAAGTCTTTGAGCGGAGGGTCCTCTTGGAGACGTCATCCAGGGCGCGGGGCTCGCGAGAGCAGCGTGGGCCGTGGGTCGGAACCAAGCCGGTGACGAGAGCGTTTCTTGCACGCTGCCCAGGCCCAGACGTTGCCCCGAAGAATGAACACTCACCGGCCCACTTCTTGTAGTCGGCATTGCTGGTCTGGAATAAAATCTTGACTCGGTCCAAGGGGGCGATGGCTGTTTTTGCCTGCGGGGTGTTAGCAGACGGTCTTGACGTGACTCTGTGAGCGGAGCAAAGGATGGCGCAGCTCTCGCACAAGTCGACCTCGCCTGCACTCACCACACACCCAGCAATGCCGCCGACGATACCGCTTGTGATCGCTGCCGGTCAGTTATATCCCATGGCGGGGCCACGAGGCACGAAGCGCGCGGTCATGGCGCGGGGTCTGTCAAATGGGAGGCCCAGTCCGGGGAGGTTCGAAGACGGGCTCTGCAAAGGGCCTCCAGATGAGGTATTCTGGTGGCCTTCCCGCACAACGATAGTCGACCTGGGTCTGACCGACTTGGCCAGCGCACACTGGTCTGTGCCACACAGCGCGCGCTCCGCAGCTCACGCGACCACTCGCACGCGATACTCACTATAGTCCCAGCTCTTCTTATCTGTTCGTACGCGGTGGCGATGTTCGCGCCACAACCGGGCAATCGTTGCGGGGCCGGCACCCGCCTCGCCTACTGCTGGGACCTGTACGCTGACCTCGCGCACGGCCGCAGCCTGATGCTCCCCGGCGCCAGTGTGAGATGCCATCGCGTGGGGCAACCGGGGTGGAGAAGCGGAACACACGGCGGAAATGGTGGGAGGCGGAGCGGTGCCCAGGAGTGAAGAGAGGTTAGCAGTTGCCCAGCGGCGTGTGGGGTCGAGTGGAAGAAGAGGTGGTGGAGCAAAAGTTTGCGGCTTGGCCAAGTGAGACGGCCGCTTTTCCTTGCGCCTCTCAAAAAGTCTGTGGGTGGTGTTGGCGCCCAAGGGGGCGGGATCGTGCAGAGCGGGTGGGGTGCTGCCTGAGTATTGTGCGTGTGGGGACCCAGGGGGAGGGACCGGGGGGGGACGTCTAGTGTCTAGGTAGAGATGAGAGATGAGGGGGAGAGCAGAGATGGCGATGATGAAGACAAGATAGAATGCCGGCCATGCGTCGGCTCGGTTCCGCCAGGCGGCGTAGTCAAAGTCTGCGGCAGTCCGGCAACAAGAATGCGGTATAAAGCCGAAGCCAGCATTGCCCCGCATCATTAGTTAGTAGACAACGGCGCTCGGCCATTTGTAAATCACTTTGTAATCACAAACCGTTTGCCACCCAAGGGTGCGCAAAATGGACGCGCGCTGATTTGATCACCCCCCATGGCCCTCTGGCGCCGTGCAAAGCATGCACCACACAGCACACGCTGCGCTGCATCGTCTCGCGCCACTGCATGCACCCGCCCCACAGCGACCTCAGCGGCTCCTACGGCATGCAGTGCATGGCAGCCTCTGCCGTCCAGAGCGCTGCCCAGCACCGACGACCGCGTCCCGAGATCGCCTAAAAGTTGATATTCGGGCTCCACTTGTCCATGTAAAGCGGGAGGCGTGAATAAAAACACGGGCTCCGGCCGTTGACCGGCTCAACCATGTTTTGATCCGTTAGTCACCACCACCGCACAGCCAAACCGGCCGTCGGCCGTGCGACGGACACTGGCAGCCTGCTCCACGACGTGATGGACACGGGTCTTCTGTACGCCGGCCGTCGTGTTTCTTGTCAACGTCTGCCACACGCCACTCTGGCCGATGAGGATGGGGGTCTGCCATATCGGCATTCGGCAAGTTGACTCATACCGATCGCCCACACCCGGTAACATGGACAACATGTCCGCCAGGCAAGCGGACGCTGGAATTGCTCCGAACGGCGGCGGTCGCAGGGCCCATGACGTGTAACGGGGCTCCAGGCCCGGGGTCAGAGGCAAGTGATTATTTACGTAATCTAACGTGGCAAATGCCACGTGGCTGAAGATTGAGGCCACGTGGCCCCAATCTTTTTCGACATGCGTTTGAGAGAGGGATGCATGAGACCGGAGATTGTTGACATGTTTGCTGCCAACTGCTACCACCAAAAGACCAAAGACAGCCAAAATGCCGGCGCTGTCGACCTCGTACATCTCCGTCGGCGCGAACCGGTCCTCGTCGTGCGCGCTGACCACAGCGTCAGGCGTGTTCGCCTTCGGCGCGGGCAGCGCCGTCGCCTTGTGGGACACGGCTGGCGCACGGGGGGTCTACGCGACGCTGCTGGGCCACCACGGCGAGGTGACAACGGTGAAGCGCGTTCGCGAGGCAAACGGACGCACGGTGATCGTTTCTGGTGACAGCGTTGGCGAGGTACGCCTCTGGGCGGAGGGAGAGGACAAGCAGGTGAGTCATGCGGCCGCTGGTTGCGGTGGACGGCCCGTCGCTCATGCCAGTTTACCTGCGTCCACAACGTAGTGGCGCACAAGGGCGCGTCGATTTCTGCTCTCGGCGTGATTCCGACCAAAGAGGGATCAGACATGGAGCTGTTGACGGGCGGATCGGACGGAGCGGTTAGGCGCTGGCGGTTCGGCACAACCGTCGAGCAGGTGGAGCAGCTGGATCTCCGCGGCCGACTGTCGCTTGATATCGAGATTGCGCTCCTTCCCGGATCTCAGGTGCCCATTCTTGTTCTTGCGTGCACCGACTGGAAGGTCCAAGTATGGACCCTCATCTCTGGAAAGGTAGCTAGCATCGCTTACCACCACACCCTAACTTGCGCAGTTCAAGCACATGCTCTCACTCGAGGGCCACGAAGACTGGGTACGCTGCCTCTCGATCACACCGTACGGCGACAACTGTCTTCTCCTCGCAACTGGCGCTCAGGATAACTACATCCGACTATGGCGCATCGCACCCGACAATAACAGCTCCAACGGCCTCGACCTGCTGGACGAGTTTGAGCAGCGCATCGGTGCCGACGACGGCAATGTACAGCTGTCGACCAAGGCCCATCTCCTCTCCATTGACGACGCGGGCTCCAGCCGACGCTACAACGTAACTCTCGAGGCGCTACTGGTAGGCCACGACTCGGGTCTCACCAATGTCCACTGGTCGCCCGATGCTGTCCCTCTCCTACTGTCGTCAGCGGCAGACAACTCGCTTATCATCTGGTCCCCATCAGAAGGATCGGGATCGCGCGATGGCATCTGGGTTCCCGAGCATCGTTTTGGCACGCTTGGTGGGCGAGGACTGGCCTTCTTCGGTGCGGTGTGGGGTGTACGCGGCGAGAGTGTCATCGCGACAGGCTGGACGGGTGGTGTCGAGCGCTGGGTTCGCGATGGGGCTGGATGGGAGGCCGCGCCAGGACTTACTGGCCACTTTGGGCCCGTCAAAAGTGTCGCATGGGACCCGCAGGGGCACTACCTCCTCTCAACGAGTTCTGACCAGACCTCCCGTGTGCACGCGGCCTGCGACCCGGTAGCCGCCAAGCTCAGCGCGCCTGTCTGGTCCGAGATTGCGCGACCCCAGATCCACGGATACGACCTGGTTGACGCGACCTTCCTCTCTCCGTTCCGTTTCGCGAGCGCGTCGGAGGAGAAGGTCATGAGAGTGTTCGACGCTACGGGTGGCTTTGCGGCCAGCCTGCGCGGCCTGGGCGTGTGCGCAGTGTCGGAGGCAGACGAGGTCAGTGACGCCCCATAATGCAAGCTAAACCGCAGGCAAGTCTGCCCAAGGGTGCAACCGTTCCTCCGCTCGGCCTGTCGAACCGCGCGCTAGGCAAGAACATGACTGAGCCTGAGATCAAGACATCAAACGAGGCTCGCGACTCGGTATCTGCCGCGCTAACCTCCCTCCCGACCGAGGAGGAGCTGAGCAGCAGCACGCTATGGCCCGAGATTGAGAAGATCTACGGGCACGGCTATGAGGTTGGTTTGCGGAACGGAACTAGTGCTGACAGCAGCTTTCGACCGTCGCAGCCAGCGGTGCGGGCGACCTCGTCGCGACCGCGTGCCGTGCCAGTTCCGCCGAGCACGCGGTTGTGCGGATCGTGTCGGCCTCTACGTGGGGCCTCGTCGGTGCCCCTCTCGCAGGCCACACGCTGACTGTGACGCGCATCGCATTCTCCCCTGACGACAGCCTGCTGCTGACCGTCTCCCGAGACCGCAGCTGGCGCTTATTTGCCCGCGCTGAGAACGGGTTCGCTCCGCTAGCTGCTGAGGAACGCGCACACGCGCGCATGGTTCTCGATGGTGCGTGGTTCGCAAACGGTAGCACGTTTGCAACTGCGTCGCGCGATAAGAGCGTCAAGATCTGGAGCAAGGCAGGCGAGGGCCCCGAGGCTAAGTGGAGCGCGGTCGGCACGATCAAGCTCGCCGAGGCGGCGACTGCTGTCGCCGCCTCGCCAGCCGCCGATGGGACGAACGACCTCATTGCGGTCGGCACGGAGAACGGTGCGGTCGAAGTCTTCGCCGTGCCGCGGACCACCCCGCGTGATCCCTACTCGCTCGTGGCCTTGCCTGCGGGGCAGCGGCATGCAGCGGCCGTGACTCGCCTTGCTTGGCAGCCAGGGGCGGCAGACGGGTCGCTCCGCCTCGCGTCCGCGGGCGACGACCGCGCCGTGCGTGTCTTTGCTATCACCCTCTAGGACCGTGGACCGGGGCCATACAAAATAGAGACACGGGCTAACCCATGCGGGACGTCCGCTTCATTTACTTGTTGTAACATAGCAGCCATGCACCAGCGGAGACGCAAGACTGCACCTGCGATCGACTGCACGGCGCGGGAGGCAGTTCAACAGCCACGACAGTATATCGGGAGAGCCAACGGCTTACTGACCGAGTGCTATGAACTTTGAAACAGCGCCTGCTGCCTTAGGCATCATGCTCGCTGAAATGTTGTTGAGTGTAGGTTATCCCAGGAATGGCACACGCTGTTGCGTCTGGGTGTCACTGATCATCACTCTGACGGCACGTCACAACCTCACATACCCATGCCCCCACGTCAATGAAGCTTGACCCACGACACACGCTGTCCTGGGGCGCTTAGACTTGTGATGGAATGACTCAAGATGAGCATTCTGTCAAGAATCACATGATGGCCTTGGCAGCCGAGGGAGGATGTATCGCTGGCTGCTGAACGATACTTTCAAGCTGAAACGCTACCTTGCAGCCACTGTGCTTAGGGCTACTCTGCCTATGGGTATACCCTGGTCCCTTTGACTTGTCGCCAGCATGGGGTCCATGAAGAGGAGGATTATGGGACTTTGTCCTGCAAACCACCCAACCAAACGGGCGGTCTGGTCCAGGCAATCGAAGGAATAGGCACTTGTACGGCATTCGGCTTGAGACGTGCACTCTGCGCCCTACAGGACATCCTCAGATTACGAAGACGGCGAATGGAGGGATGGCGACTCCCCGGAATATTGGCCCACCCACCTACACTGTGAGGCTTGCGCCATATCGACGACGACTCTTCCCGTGCCACGAGTGCCACGCGTTTATCGTTGCGATGGCTGTTTGCTGTCGCTCGATAGTCTGTGCTGTGGCGCAAGCGCGATCGTTATCTGTCGTGGTGGGTGACGAACCGACGTGCGGTTCGGGTTATTTTTTATTTTTATTTTTCCTGATGAGGCCCGTGCTCCCAGCCTCTTTTCCCTTCTCGCACACTTAACCTCGTCATTATCACAGCTCATTCTCGCGGGGAATGTGTAGTACATTCGCAATGCATAGCACTTTAGGGAAGACTATTAGTAGTATTAAACTGTTCTGGTACCGAGTTAGGACAGTATTGGGTGTGAAATGGTGATGGTGGGAAGTTTCTGTTTTCGACTGGTTTTTTCCGGATAATCAAAGAATGGATGGCAGGAAGGCGAGACGCACGACGTCGTACGCGTCAGTACGTCGTCACCCGATCGGCCCGCCTGCCGTGAACATCAGTCTCTTAGTGTCCACGACACACGACGCCAACCGGGCCCAGGAGGACAAGTACCCGCTCCTGCCCTAAGCGGGTGATGTCGCCGCCTTGTCGCGGAGGCGGCATCAGTGGCGTGGGTGTCATGGGGCACTCGCCCTCCTGTGAAGCTCGCAGCCTCCGGCTTAGTTGTCGATGCCGCCGCCGCCGCAGCAGTTGAAGAAGCCGCCCTTCTTCTTGGCGGCCGGCGCAGTAGCGGTGGGCCGGGCAGAAGCGGTCGTGTCCGCAGCAGGAGTCGCGGCAGCAGCAGGGGTTGCGGCGGCCGCAGCACCAGCAGCCGGGGCGGCGGGAGGGTTGCCTGCCGGAGTGGTCGACTCAACGGCATAGCCATTCTTCTCCTTCTCGGCAACGGCATCGGTGGCAGCAGAACGCTGCTCCGGGACGGCCTTGGCAGCACCGCCGCTAGTCGTGGTGCCAGCCGCCGCAGCAGTGCCAGCCGCAGCAGCAGTACCAGCAGCGGCAGCTCCGGTCGTGGCGCTAGCACCCGTGGTGTCCTGCGCGATCAAGCTGGAGTGTGTCAGTCAAGTGTCAATACGCAAGTGAGCACACGGGTCAGGGCTTGTAGCAAGTCGCAGCAGTCTCCTGACGTCCCTTCTCTCCTCACAAGCCAGCCTCACCGCCTGCCAGAAGAGCCAGAGCCAGGCCACCACCCCCACAAAGGGTGTCATGTCTACTACCGAGAGGGCCGGCAGTAGTACAAAATACTCTTCATGCATATTTACATGGGCCCTCGTCCCCTCTCGGCAGCTGGCTCAGTGGCTCATACGACCAAGAAAATGGCAGGCTCCATGCCGGCGGCGCGAACAACGAGGCTGGACAGCAAGAAAAGTGGAGGGAGGGAATTTATCCTAGACTATGCGCCCGACGGAAAGTCGAGACACTTACTGACGGCCACGGACCGACTGGGCGACAACCTTGGCGAAGTACTGCGGTTGTTAGACTAGTGATGCAACGTAACCAGTCATGAGACACTCACCTCGCCCTGGAAGCGGGCAAGGGCCAGCTCCTGGGTAGTGGGCTGGCGCGAGCCGTCGGCGGCAGCGACGGTCGAGGCACCGTAGGGCGAGCCACCGTGAACCTCGGTCAGGTCGGTGAGGTAAGGCTGCGAGAAGCCGATGGGCACGTAGATGAGACCGTGGTGGGCGAAGAAGGGGATGGTGGTGAGGTGAGTAGTCTCCTGGCCACCGTGCAGCGAGGCGGTCGAGGTGAAGGTGCCGGCGAACTTGCCGACGAGGGCACCCGAAGCCCAGAGACCACCAGTCTTGTCGAAGAACTGCGAGACCTGGGCGGCGACACGGCCGTAACGAGTGGGGGTGCCGAGGAGGAAGCCGTCGAGCTCCTTGAGAGCGTCGGGGGTCACGAGAGGGTACTTGGGCTTGAGCGAGCCGCCAGCGTACATCTTGGTGAGGACCTCGGACGAGAGGGTCTCCTCAATCTGGTACGGCTTGACAATCGCGCCGGTCGACTCGACACCGGCGATGACCTCCTCGGCGAGAGACGAGACATGGCCGTAGGTCGAGTAGAAGATAACACCGATAACAGGCTTGGACCTGGAAATGTCAGAAGCGGTCTCACGAGAGAGAGATGGATAGTGGTTAAATGGAAAGGAAGGTGTGGCAGACGCAAGTGTCTGTCACAGCACTGCGGGGTCGGTCCCACTGGCTGGTGCCACGTTCCTGCAGGGCTGTTTTCGATGACGCGAGGGAATAAGGGTGTCCCTGGCGGGTGCGTCCGACACATAATAGAAGCATCGTAGGTGGCTTTCCCATCGAGAGGAAACGTCGAGATGATCATGAACGACGACGAGGGGGGGCGGGTTATCCCCAGCGGTCGCGTCCCACAACCACCAATCACCCCGTTGACACGTCGATACCGCGGCGCAGCAGCGGCGTCCCACGTTCGCAGTCCCCACACTTACATGGTGACTAGATGTATATGAAGTCTGACAGGGGTCAGCGAGGGGCTCGTGGATGGCACAACAACGAGCCGATCAGACGCACCTATTCGGGGTTTTCTAAGGGGGGCGCGCAAGCAAAAAGGAAAATGGAGAAGAGAGGGGGTCGTTGGGCAAGAACACGAGTGCCCACGCTGGGCCTTTTAAACCAAACCGTAAGAGAGAGAGGTGGGGCTAAGAGAATGCTCGCGCCTCACCGGGGTGGCTGAGGTGCCGTGTGGCTGGTTTGTCATGACCCGTCAGGGCATCCGAGCCGCACCGTCCAACATGCCGCTTCCGGGCGGGCTGGGCTGGTCATTCAGATTGCGTGACCCCTGCTGTGCGTCTACTGCTTTGGGTTGGCCGAGGTTGCATTGTGGCTGGCCAACACGAGCTTGCCAGTCTTGAATGGTAAAACTCGTACGTGGGTTCGCTTACTTAACCCATGATGTCATGATGAATGCCGCCCATGGCCTTAGGATCGTGGCTCTCCCCGTTTGGCCGTTCAGGGACCCTCCAGCGTAGAGGCAAACGATGCACCACCCACCCAGCTGGGTCCTCCCCGAGCGGCAGCCAAGAGCAAGCTATGCGGACGACAGATTGCGGCCACAGCTGGGCGGTGTGCCTCAACGGCCGCGCGCTACAGCACTAGCGCGTGGCAGAGTTGAACCGCGCAAAAGGTAGGCGCGCAGGCCTCTGGCCGCACCTTGCGGTCCGCTCCCGCCGTGCCGATATATCTTGCTCGGCTTCCCTGCGGGATATACGACGCCTGGCGGGCATTCTCAGCAGCGGCGGCCAGCCAAACAAGGACACATTTTTTTTCAGTCGGCCCCTGCGTGTCGCATGGCGGCAGTTTCGCCATCCTGTACTCATCTTGACGTGGCGGATGCCAACCCTGCTGTGGAAGTCGTTTGTCATACTGGCCCGCGGGCGACAGATCCGACGGAACCTCGACAAACCCGAGTGATCAAAGATGGGAGGATAAGGATTCAGCAGTTGTGGCTCAGCCTTCTGCCTCGGCTGCTACCATGACTAACCGATTTTTTTGTTCGCGTTCGCGACATGTTTTGCACTTGTGCAAGACAGCCAATGCGAGGTTTGTGCAACGGTTTGTGCAACCTCCAAGCTGATAAAGATTAATCCCTGGGCTCGGGCTTCCATCCCCATGCGTTCACAACATTATCTATCACTCGTACAGGACAAAAGGACGACACATTTTCGGCGGTCGTAAAATGCTCCGCTGCAAAATGGGGCAAGGGACCTGTCCGACCTCTTTCGGCGACCGACTCCTACCACTGCCGTCCCAGAATAGCCATGTGGACAGAGATGCAAGCTCCACGTTGCAAAACCTTTCGTTGCCATCGTTGCCTGGTTAGGCTGCAGATGGTGCCACACCGGGCCGCTGGTGCACTGGTGCAATCTGTGCACCCTCGGAATCTCTGCGCACCCTCGGAATCAAACCCACGTGGGATGACGTCACACAGTATCCTCCTTTGGCCGTCCGGACAACGCACACCCATCATGTCGGCAACCTACCGTCTCTGCAGCATCTCCGCAGGCTCATCTCCGAATCGGACCCGTCGACAACCAGGCATCATCACCATGACCTGGTTCTCATCGTCCTCCAAACAATCCAACGCAATGGGTGCCAACGATATCCCTCCTCCCGTCAAGGACGAGGCCCGCAACGCGCCCCCCGAGAACCAGCACAAGCGGGTCATCGACTTTGTCCGCGTGAGTGCCCTCCGTGCGCCTGCCGTGGCGTCGGAATGCCGGTGTGCCGAGCACAGGGAACATGTTGGGAGTTGTCGAAGAAGGGCGACGATTGCCTGCGACGTGTATGGCCCCTGCTCCTAGGACGTGCGAGGCTCTGGGCCCATGTTGTTGTCGCTGGGGTGCTACATGGTCCGTGCTCTGGCACGCACCGCACACCTCGTGGGGGCGCGTGTTCCTTGCGAGTCGACGAGAGCCGCATACCAAAGGCTCGCCCCGTGTGTGGCCGTTGTCGGCAGGTGTTGCTCCACTGGTTGGACAGAGGATGGAGATGAGGACAACGAGACCGCGTGCCATGCTGGCACACACGGCCTGGAGACATCCTTTACTCTCGAACCATCGGCTAACCTCTTCCCAGGAGTCTCCGAACAGCAAGTACGTCTTCGACTCGCGCGTTGCCAAGGATGAGGAAAACGGGCAGTATGCGGAGCTTTGCCGTGTGCAGCCTGGTGGTGGCGTCAACTGCATCAAGCTTGCCATGGCGTCCTCGGCGCTGTTCAAGAGTATGCAGAGTCTCGGTGCGTATGGTGTTACCATGGGTGTCGTCGAGCTGACGCGCTGATATCTCTCGACCGGACGGGTGTTCATATTACTCCTTATTGCCCCTTGCGACTTTGGGTGCCATCATTCGACCTTGCGTTCCTCGCCAACGGACCTGCGTGGTCTGCCGACGCATTGCCGACCTCGCACCCCCTGCCTGTCCTGCGCGTTTTGCGTCGGCCCCATCTCTTCCCATCGAAATACCGCTCCCACCGCCGCGCATTGGGTGTCGCGCTCCAACAGGCTTCTTCTGCGCCCTTCCTGCCGAGCCCACGAGAACACACATGGAGTGCTCCGTCATCCCCGGTACCAGGTAACGACAGCAGCGGCTGCGCACCAATGTCAGCAACAAACAGCGCCCCTCTCACAACTATTGTATCTGTACGATGTCAGAAGCATTGCATCGCTCACGTTGTGATGGACGGCTCAACCCAGACCTACTCACGCGTACATCGAGCTCGAAGAAACATGTTGTCATTCCCCGAATGATACGCAAGCCCGGCCTGGGGCATCTCCCAGGGGTGGGGTGCGTATGGCATGTCAGGCATAGGGTTCCCACCGATCCGCCCCGGGATCCTACGGCTGAAGTAGCATGGCAATGGTTTGTGCCATGGTCGGCGTCGTCACTGGCGTTGTCATACTTGTACTCATCCACACCATGACTGTCGCATCGTTCTGAAGCGTGCTATCGGACTATTGGCGGTAGTAGGCCAGAAGCGTCTCTGGTGGACAGTTGGTACTACTCTCGTCCTCATTGCCATGGTGATGCTGCCAATCGGCCACCACAGACCCCGCGTTCAGCTTCTGTCGGCAGTTGTCTGCACTCCGGTGGACCGCGCCGTACATCGTTCCCTGTCCTGAAGGCGGGAGATTCTGTCTCTGTGCGCCATCCTCTCGACCCGTGGTGGACTAGATTGGGCCAACGGCTGTGAGTAAGGGTTGCCCGGGCCAGCCATTACGGCTCCTGAACGCGACACGGCGATCCTTGCGGCCGTCGCTGATGGGAAGCTCGAACCTTGGGACTGTAAGCCTGATCGCCGCTTCGTGTTCTGACTACCAGATCTCTGGCGGCTGTGTCAGAGTAGCTAGGTGTCGCCAGCCCCTGGTCGCGCCTAGTGGGGGCGATGAGGATGAGCAGCGCGGGCTCCGACCACCACCTTGTTTGGATCAACTGGTCCCAGATGACCCCCGGGGGTCTTCAAGAGCTGGGACTTGGTGTTCACAGAAGCCAGGGGGGGGGAGGGGGGGGGGGGAAGGGGTCTTTCAGCCCCCCCTGCGGACCGCGCTCACAACCGTCGACTTGCGCGACGAGCATAATGGGGGTCAGGAGCGGCGGCAGGCATGGACACGGTCACACTGGACGCAGCTTCGGGGGTGAAATGGTCGGTCAGGCGGAGAGAACCCGCACACACCAGGTGCCCCAAACGCTCTAGCATCGCTGGATGGTCGAACACTCGACAAGGCCCACTCTCTATCCGATTCCAGCGACATGCAGCAGAACGTACATAGATGAGGACGTGCAGGCATGGATGCAGGCCGTGGAGGGCTGTCCGATTTTTTCTGGCCCGGTGGCGGCATCGACGTCATGCACCGATCGCCCGCCACGTTCTGCCGTCCCGCGGCTCGCGGCCCGCCCGGCCACACGCGCCAGCTGGTCCCAAGACATGCACTCGTCGTTGCACTTTGTCTCTCATCACCACCGACCACCTTGGACGCTCTCGCCTCCCTTGCATTGTCAGCCCAAGCACCGCGACGCACCACCACTGCTGCCCGCCCCCTTCCCGTCCCACGCCGTTTGACAGCGCCGACACCATGGCCCCTCCGCTCGTGACCATCTACGTACGTGCCTCTAGGTGTGCGGGATTGCTGCTCACGCTCCAGGTGACAAGCCTCACGTCCGCGCCCAAGGTCCGCAAGCATACCGAGTTGCTGCACCGGTAGGTCGGCTGCGCGCCGTCGGCCTTACCTAGGCGTGTGCGCCATCAAATGGCGGTGCTCGGCTCGTGCGCCCGACTGACAGACATAGCGCCCTCCGAGGCCTCGAGATCCCCTATGAGGTGTGTGGCCCTCGGGCAAAACCACTCTCCCTCCCCCCTGCGCGCACCAGTCACTAACCCCAGGCGTATGATCTAGTCAACGACGAAGCCGCCAAGCGCCGATGGCAGCGTGCCAAGCCCGAAGGAATGGTCATCGGGCTGCCGGGGTACCTCGTCGGAGGTGAATGGGTCGGAGTGAGTACTCTGGGAGGTTGGGTGAACGCCGAGAAGCGGCAAGGCCCTTGTTGCTGGCTGGGCCCGCGGAGTCAACTCCCGTGGGTCCAGCTCCTCAGTCACTCCTGTTCGAGCCGAGACGAGAAGCTATGAGGGCACCAACTGTCAGGCTCCCCAGCCGTCAGTGTGAGAAAGCGAACGGCTACCTGATGGCATGGCCTTTGCAGACATACTCGGCCCGTTGACCATAGCCTCAACTTTGACTATCGGGGCTTACGCTTACGCGACCAGACAATGGACGACTTTGAGGAAGCTGTCGAGACGCAGACACTGGAAAAGTTCCTGAAGCAGGACATGGAGCTGGCAGACGCATCCCAGACCATCGGCGAGGCGGAGCTCGACCGACTCATGCGGGAGATGACAGACGAGGACCTCGACCAGCTCGTGGGCGACCTGAGCGTGAACGATGAGCTCCCGCCAGACCTAGAGTCTTCTGCCACTAGCGAACCTGCCTCCTCGGGCGGCCTGTTCGCCAAGGCTTCAGCTGCGGTCGCCTCAGCAACTTCTGCCGTCTCCGATGCGGTTCATAAGGCCGAGGAGTCCATCGCCGCTGCGGCTGAGGAACCGGCGAGCGTCTCTGCGAAGCGGGAGGAAGTCCTCGCCGAGGAGGCCGGCTCTCCACCCAAGAAGGAGCAGACACTTGATGACCTGATCGACAAGACACTCGCCAAGGAAGCCGTCGACGAGGAGCAGAAGGAGGCACAGGTGGCCGAGGCTAAGGAGACTGCCAAGAAGGACATTAAGGAGAAGGTCGACGCCCTCAAGAGCGACAGCAAGCCCTAGGCCGCGCGGTGACCAACCCTTACCTCCGTCGGAACCTCTCACTCCCAACGATACCATGTTGCCAATACCCCCATGAGTGATATGATCCTTCCCTTCCGGAGCCTTTCAGCTCGGCCTTTTCGCTCTGTGCGAGCCTCCAAATCTGTTCACTAACGCGCGATTCAACTGACCCCGCTACGACAAAATGCCCATCTCTCAGACCGTCTGGATTGATACTTATCAGCTTGCATGCGCTACGGGAACAAGAAACTGCCGCCTGGCCAACAACATCCATGGTGTGTTATGCTCGTCCCCAATTACACGAGTCAATACCAACAGAAGATCCTCTACGACTCCGAGCGACCACCCACTTCCCCCAGGATCGTTTGATCCTTCCGAGGTGAACCTGGCGCCTCTATGTCGACTTGGACCATCAATCAATACAACAGTTGTCCCCCAATGTCGACTCGTCCGCCCGCCATGGTGGCACTAGCACAACCCACCGCGGCTGAGGACAGCAAGGCATCCCACACCACGCTATAGCGTTTCCACCCAAGTCGTCAGCCTCGGACCCAAAACTTGACGTCCCCAATCCCCAGAGAGTCAACACATCACATGCCATGCTGGTTGTTCCTGGGCAGTCGCTGTCTTTAATCGTCAGCTGACTGTGGAGAACAGATCTGTTCTCCAGGCTTGGCTCAGTGCCTTGATTACCAGGGAGACCAAGAACTCCCGCTCGCAGGCAACCTCCATTCCTCCTAAGAGGGGTCTTGTGCAAGTGGCATTTCTTCCGCATTTCTCACTGCAACTGGTTTCTGTCTGAGACGCAGGACGCAAGACAAGCGGAATTGCGGCAACTACGATGGCCCCTGTCGCTGCAGCTCGAAGGTATTCCGTTGGGACTCTCATAGCGGCGTGCTCGAAAAGTTACGTGTGGAGTCTCATGGAGCCTATTTAAACATGCATAGACCGTTCAGTTGGATCCTTTGCCCCATAAACCTTACCAGCTCAACTCATTGGTGCCACGGTCTTGACACGGGGAGCGTATTGCGGCTACAAAGGCAGTTGGCTCTTCTGACGACACGGCCTTTAGTGCGACTGCCCAGAGTGTCTTACAAGTGTGCCCACAAAGGTGGGACTCTGCTCCAACGGTCCTCCAAGCATCGGCTGCTCTTCTACCTCTAAATTTTACTGAGTCCAGAATGACAGGTGTTCCAGTGGCGAGGCCAACAAGTGGGTGGCTGCCATGGGCGGATGCAGGAAGGGCTGTCCTTGTGGCCAGCTATATATGTAGGTCCTCAACACACCACATGCAGGTTCCAGTTTCGAAATGTTTTTTCCTTTTTTTTCTGGCGGACTTACGCCACCGGCAGACTACGGTACGTCGGTTTAATTCCCTGCAGCTCTCAAACACTGTTATCTAGCAGTCTTCAGACCTACAATACGACGACATCACAGGAAGCTCCATTTGTTCAGCGCACAATCCGTGCGGCCTGGAAAACCAACAAACCTTCGGATGACCGCTCGGTCCCGCATCAAGGAGCGGTCCTCGACAGCTTGGTCAACCCGTTAACGACCTTGTGGGAGCAGAGTAGTAACCGAGACCAAAACAAAGGCTATGTAGCGAGTGCCGTACGGTCGTCATATGTTTATTTACCGCGAATGCTCAATTGGTGGTGAAACATTGCGGACTGCCGCGAGGTCCAGGGCTTGTGGCCCATCGTTGCAACGTCCCAGAAAGGTCTAGAGCTCGGCTGGTACTTTTGCAAGGAATTCTCAAACCATTGGGCTCTAGTCTTGTGTTCTTTGCGTGCTTGGTCAGACTCGCAATGGCAAGGCAACACCTGTTTATCTTCTGCCACACGACATGCGCTCGTGCCACGAACTTTCGCTGAGATGTCATCCAAAACATCCGTACATCCGATACTCCAAAACGGCAAAGCCACGTGTGAATTACGTAACAGTATTGACGCTTGCGCACCCATCATCACAAGCGCTGACGCTTGATGGTCATCATCATCGCTCGTCGACACTTTCGACAATACTTGAACCACAACCACATCCTCACCTGTTCTCCACCCGTCAACTGACGTACACGCCGCGTCGCCTCTCCACGGACCTGCGGCTTCTCTAAAGCAACACTTCTCGACCTCCTCCTTCCCCTTCTCGCCGATCACCAACCATGTCCGCTCCCGGAGGCGGCGGCGCGTACTCGTTCTCGCTCACAACCTTCTCGCCCTCGGGCAAGCTAGTCCAGATTGAGCATGCTCTGGCGGCGGTTGCAGGCGGAACGACATCTCTGGGCATCAAGGGTGAGTGCTGCAGAGCTACTGCCCGTACCAGTTGGAAGGCTGACTTGCAGCCACCAATGGTGTCGTGCTCGCAACCGAGAAGAAGGACACGTCCGCCCTTATCGATGCGTCCATGATCGAGAAGGTAGCGCCCATTTGCCCGCACATTGGCTTTGTCTACTCCGGCATGGGCCCCGACTTCCGCATCCTCGTCGCCAAGGCGCGCAAGATTGCCCAGGCGTACTGGAAGGTCTACGGAGAGTACCCTCCGACCAAGGTCCTCGTCCAGGAGGTGGCCGCGGTGATGCAGAAGGCGACCCAGTCTGGGTGAGTACTTTAGAAATCTCATTGGCTTACATTCAGTGGTGTTCGCCCGTACGGTATCTCGCTGCTTATTGCAGGCTGGGACGCGCACCGCGGCCAGTCGCTCTACCAGGTCGACCCCTCCGGATCCTACTGGGCGTGGAAGGCAAGCGCGATCGGGAAGAACATGGTGAACGGCAAGACTTTCCTGGAGAAGCGGTGAGTGTGCGCGCTGGACATGTGCGCGGCATGTGCGCGTGCTGACTGCAGATACAACGATGAGCTCTCGCTCGAGGACGCGATCCACACTGCCCTTCTCACCCTCAAGGAGGGCTTTGAGGGCGAGATGACTGCGGAGACGATTGAGATCGGCATTGTCACCGTTCCCACCCCCGAGCAGATGGTCGCTAAGAGCGGCGAGCGCGCTCCTCCCACGTTCCGCAAACTCTCCGACGAGGAGGTCCGCGACTACCTGTCGCTGTAGTCTATTAGGTATGGTAGAGTATTGTGTAGAGCAAGTATGCAGCATGACATGACTAGTCTGGCCATTTCGAGACTGGTGTAGGACCCCTGTTTGGTTTAGCGATGCGGGGCAGCTGAGGCATCCTTCCATGCGGTCTCCATTCGGGCTTCGGGGCTCGTTTGTGACTTCAGGTCCGTACGCCTTCCCCGCTCCTATATCATGAGAAATGCTATGCGTGATACATTCTAGGTCTACTGGGCACTCTCCTCCTTCGGCTTGAGGCTCTCCTCGAGGCCCTGGAGTGTACGGACAAGAGCACCACCACCAGCCTGGGTGAGGACGCCGAGGAGCTGGCGGCCAGGGGTCTCGAGGAGGCCGACGAGCTGTGCGCGCAGGATGTCGATCTCCGGAAGCTTGGAAACTTGGCGAACAGCGTCAGGCGTGAGCAGACGGTTGCCCTCGAGAACACCGGCGGTGAGGGTAAACATCGGCTGTTTGACAGTCTTCTTCTCGTCCTGCTCCTTCTGGGCCTTCTTCATAACCCTTTCGACGGCGGTGAGGACCTTGGAGATGTATTGCGGGGAGACAGACGGGCATGTGATGAGCGCGGTTTGGCCGTCGAGGTATGCGGACAGCTGCGCGCCCTCAGGCTGCACGGAGCGGACGACAGGGGCAAGCACGCCCGTACGGGTGATGGTGAGACGCGCGCTCTCGGGCTCGGCGCCCTCGGCAGGCGGTGGCGGGGGGATCGAAGCAATGGCACCACGGAGTGCGTTCGAGTCGCCCACCGACAGGTTGGCGTGCTGGAACAACAGCACGACCTGGGACCGGCTCAGGAGGTGGGTGTAGTACGAATAGAGGAACGCCTTGCGCTCGGGGAAGATGCGCCCAGGCTTGTCGGCGCTCGAGGACGCGACCGAGTCGGCGGCGACGGTGGCATAGCGCCTGACGGCGTTCAGTCCTGGTCGGGGCGGCATCGTTTTGTGTGGTCGGCGACGGAGCGGGGACGGAGATGACAACAACGAGCGCGAGCGACGAGCGACAGCGTCGGGGGAGGAAAAGTCGGGAGACGGTTCACGTCCTTGTCGGAAATACCCTTTCCACGTGTACTTTTTTCCGGGAGCCAACGGGACCAGATGGATCAGCCGAGATTGCGGTTACGCGTCTCGATGATGATGCAGTCGGTCGTTCAACTGATTGTGTTGTTGTTCCACCACATCATAGACCTAGACACTATGGACATTGACCAGCCCGCAAAAGTCGACCCCCTCGCTTTCCTGGAGAAGTCCGAGGCTGCCGCGCCGGCAAGCCTGCGCCCGTCGTGGACCAAGATTCGGACCGCCTACGAGAAGCGGTGAGTGACGCCGGCACAGGATCTTGCCCCACATGGGATGCACCCCATGTGCACCGAGCGCCAACCTGCTGACTCCTCAGCCTCTGGCACAACCTTACCGTCGCACTGATTGAGTTTGTCTCTCTTCCGGGGTCGGGGCCGTATCAGACGGAGCTCTTTGACAAGTAAGTGTGGAGCACGGCTGTTGCTCACTGGTCATCGCTCACCCCAAGGTTCATTACCACTGTCGAGGGCAAGATCAACGCCCTCAAGCTCGTCGAGATTGCACGCCGTGTCGGCAGAGAATACTCCGAGCCCGAACTCACGCTCCGCTTCCTCGAGAGCGTCCACTCGCGTCTCGCCTCACCATACCCTGTTGAGGCAACCGAGGACTCTCCCGCAACACCGGCCCCCCCGCGCCCTGCACCTGAGGCCTATGCCCTGTCTCTCTCTTCCCTCGCGTACGCTCAGCTGCTGCTCGGCGACCTCACCGGCTGCAAGAAGCGTCTGGACGAGTGCGAGAAGCTCCTGGCTGACCTCGACAACGTGGAGCCGGTCGTGAACGCGGGCTACTATGGCGTTGCTGGCGACTACTACAAGGTCAAGGCCGACTACGGACCGTATTACAAGAATGCGCTCCTTTACCTTGCCTGTGTTGATATCGACCGCGAGCTGTCACCTGAGGACAAGAAGGGACGGGCGCATGACCTCTGCATCGCAGCGTTGCTTGGCGAAAACATTTACAACTTTGGCGAGCTGGTGCGTTGGTGGAGCTCGAGCGCGTGCTGACGCCCAGTTGCAACACCCCATCCTCCAGACCCTTGTCGGCACCCAGTATGAGTGGATCAAAGACCTCATTTCTGCGTTCAACGCTGGCGCCATTGGCAAGTTTGACTTGTTGAGCAACAACTTCTCGTCCGAGCCCATCCTCGCAGACAGCGTCGGCTTCCTTCGCCAGAAGATCTGTCTGATGGCTCTCATCCAGGCCGCCTTCTCGCGTCCTCGCGACGGCGCGACTCGCCTCATGACCTTTGCACAGATTGCAGAGGCAACACGTCTCCCCGTTCTCGAGGTCGAGCACCTGATCATGAAGGCACTCTCTCTCGGCCTGATCCGCGGATCCCTGGACCAGGTGGCGTCCACCGTCGACATTACCTGGATTCAGCCGCGCGTCCTCGAGGGCACGCAGCTGGACACGCTAGGCGAGCAGTTTGGCCACTGGACGGACGCGGTCGGTGAGACAGCCAATGGCGTGCAGGGCCTTGAGAAGGGCGTCGCGGGCAACGGTGTGGTCGTCCCCGCCCTCGCGTAAGCCGCGCTCCGACCCCGTTCAGTTGCAGCGGAGCAACCGGTTACCGCTCCACCACTTTTACACTTTACGTCATCCGTAGTATAGCAGCAGCAGCAGCAGCAAGTAGTAGATGTACAGCATGGAGAGAGTATGCATCTCTCAAATCAGCCAGCAAAGCAGTCTATTCACTGCTCGAATCGCACTCAGGTATACAGTTGGAAACACGGCACTCTTTCGCTCTCTACCAGCCTCTTCCGCGGCCGCTGCAACGTTTAGCGACTATCTCCAGAACAGGTCCAAGACTCACCGGCCACGACCCCGGAAGCCCCTGCCCCGGCCACGCCCCCGCCCCCGTCCGCGGTTCGTCATGTTCATGCCCGGCACGTTAGTGCGCTTCTCCTTGACGGTGATAATGCGGCCACGGAACGACGACTCGTTGAGGACGAGCGCGTTCTGGACGATCGAGGGGTCGGCGAACTCGACGTATGCGTAGCTGGCATATCAGCGAGGGAACACGAGGGGTTAGATGATGGAAGACATGTGACTCGTGTGGCCTCTTGCTGGTCGCTGTCTTGCCTTCCAGGGCACTTACCCCTTGGGGTGGCCGGTAAACTTGTCACAGAGAATAGTGACGCGGTTGATGGTGCCGCAAGCTTGGAAGTGGGCCTGGATGTCCTCGGGCGTGGCTCCGTAGTCAACCTGGGGAGTCAGTGAAGCCCGTAAGGTCGGTGGAGGAATCTCTCCAGCCACGCTTGGTTTCTGCCACCGTCGACTCACATTGCCAATGTACACACTCCGCGCGTCGACGGCCGCCGGTGCCTCGTCGTCGTCCATGTTGGCGTCGGGCTCCGCGGGTGTCTCTGCCGACTCGAGCTGGGTTGTGAGCTTCGAACCGGGGAGCTGAGACAAACAGCGACGGTCAAGTATAGACCAAGCCGCAAGCGGCCGATCCTCGTGAGACCGCGCAGGGGGCATGGCAGCTCAAGTCGGCGCGCCCTTTGAGGGAAGGTCTGTCTAGCCAGACGCCCCAAGGATACGGGCTCCTGGGGTCCGGTGGTGCAGGACATGGTTACTCACAGACTTCTTCTCCTTCTCCATCTCCTCGAGCTGCGCCTGCATACGCTGGAGCTCCTGTCCTGTTAGCTTGGGCCCGACGCCTGGGTAGCTCGGAAGGAATGCCGGCGCGGCGCCAGTGCTGCTGCCACAACAAAACTCCCGACACGGAGCATCCTCCCTCGCGTGCGACATCTCCGCGCCTGAGCCTGGTCCCCGCTGACACATACCTCGTCCACGTTCACGTCCGCATCTTCTATCCTCGGCGAAGGCTCGCGTTGCTCGGCCATGGTGACTGGGGCGGCGGGTTGTATATTGTTGTTTCCAAGCACTCGGTGCGCGCGAGTTTTGAGGAGCGAGAGGAGATCTGCACTTCGTCACTCGCATGACGCGGAACCAAATCTGCGCACGCGGGTCCCACGCGCGGTCCACGCGTCCCAGTGCCACATACCCGGCGTCCGCCGGTGTTAGCACCAGGCCCGAGGAGCGCCGGCGCCTGGCGGAGGCTGCTGGGGCGGCGGGGCTGGTGGTTGGTCGCTGGGCTGGCTTCGGCCCAGCCATGCGGCGCTGGCGCGGGTCGCTCCGGGCTGGCGCTCGCTCTCGCTCCTGGCCTTGACACCATCACTCTTGCTTGCTCGCTCCCCGAACATCCCCCACCACTCTCCTCCTTGTGCGTACGCCGTCTTGGGACGCCCCCCGTCGTCGACATCCTGCATCTCGGCGCCCTCCGACCGCTCCCCCCGCCTTCTCCTCTTCGAAAACCTTTCGCTCACACTTTGCAGCACGATGGCTCTCGCAGGCGCGTCTAACAAGGTCGACTGGACCAAGATCTACAACGGTCTCGGCCTGAACAAGGGTGCGCATCGACCCACGCCCGGCGGGGAATGCTGCGCGGGGGAAGGGTGGAGGAGGGGGACGGCGGCGGTGGTTTGGGCACTGAGGATGTGTTGTTGGCATCAGGGGCGAGTGCCTGTGTTCTTGTCTTGTCGACATGGACAGCCCTCGGACTCGCTTTGCGGCGCTCGGACTCGCTTTGCGGGCTTCGGACTCGCTTTGCGACCCTCGGCCCCGCCTCGCAGCCCTCAGACTCAGTGTCCCTAGCTCGCACCCCTTGGTATCCGCGTCTCTCCCCGCGCAGACCCCTGCGCGCCATGTCCGAAATTGCCGAGACTAACCCTCCGCAGAGACTCTCACCGAGCTCCAGGCGTTCCGTGCTCGCCACACCGCCGCTGCCAACAAGAACGCCGCCCTCAAGGCCTCGATCCCCGCTCTTGACCTCTCGGCGTACCGCTCCGTCCTCAAGGACCAGCGTGCCATCGACCTCGCCGAGAAGACCCTCGCCGAGTTCAAGCCCGTCACCTACGACCTCTCCAAGTGGAACGGTGTCGTCGACGCCTTTGAGGGCAAGGCCGTCTCCGCCGCCAAGGAGACCGTCTCCAAGATCACCGCCGAGGAGGAGTCTCTGAAGAAGACTCTTGCCAACATTGAGGGTGCCCGTCCCTTCGAGGACCTTACCGTCCAGGAGGTCGGCCAGGCCCAGCCCGAGATTGACCACGCCGTCGAGACCATGCTCAAGAAGGGCAAGTGGACCGTCCCCGGGCAGGTCGAGCGCTTCGGAAACCTTTCCCTGTAGGCTTTCAATGTCCAAGCGTTGTGCTAATACCGCAGGCTCTAGAAACGTCGACCTCTTGGACTCGACGACAAAAGATAGTGGGATGGAGAGATGCGAAACCACCCAACATGCCGGATCTGATCCACTTGCAAACTGCAAACAGTCCACTGACAAGGCTCCGACGGCCGGCTTTGGATTTCCCGTTCAGCAGCACAAGCCCGCCCGACTGCCGAACTTTCCATAACGCTTACATCGAGATCTTAATCTGCCGCTCGAGTCTGGCCTGCATGGACTAAGGTGTGGGTCACGTCTTTGTCGTGTGCCCGGGCGTGCCGGCTCGGTTCTGGGGCGGGTGCAATCCACGATATCATTGTCAGTTACATGCGTAGTACAGGGTACGCATGAGGACTGCTTCTCTTTGCGAAGCTAGAACCGGCCGATGCTTTCGCCTGCGCCGACCTTCCACAGTGCGCGTGGAAGACTGGTCAGAGCGTGGTCTCTGGTGCGCTGCTGTATTAGCGGGCTATCACATCCCGAAGCGGTCCTGGAAGAGAAGCGAGAGTCCCATCGAATGGTCTTTACTAATATGATGTTCGTAGACTCTGCCCACAAGCTAGGACATTCTTGTATCAACTTGTTGTCTCAGTAGCGTCCGTCGCGCGCGATTGTTTCCATCCTCAATACCACCTGCGCTCCAAGACGCGGCGTTGATGCGTACACTCCCGCTCCTCTGGTGCGGCTGTAGATGTTCCACAACTCTTCTTCCCGCTCTCCCTCGCCAGTCCGCCATCTGGAAACGCCGGCTGTTTAAAGTACTGACTCTGGGCTCTACCCAACGTCCACGAGGGGGGTTGCGGAGAGCCTTGGCAGCAGAAGTGAGCCATTGAGCCGTCGCTGTAACACCGTCCGCCCGGATGGACGTCCTGGACATACTCGAGCTTCTTATGCACCGTCCTATACACTCCAAGTGCTGTGCCCTGGGGTTACGGTGCCTCCGAATGCTCAACGTACAATAAGAAGACAACCACACGAGTCAAGACGGCATAGCGCTGAAGCACTCTAGCGCCCAAGAGATGCCAGCCAGATTCTGCCAATGACTGGACCCTCTCCGCCAGCGACGTGTCGGTCGAGTGTGTGGCACACCATGTTCCACAGAAGCACAATTGGACCCAGGAGAGTGTGGCCGAGGTGATCATGGAGACGCGTACTGATATCAGCACTACCGATGGGGACGTTTACAAGGCGCGCACAAGTTGATTGATGCACAGGATGTATCAGAGCCCGCGCACTACTCCTTCGAGTCCACCCCTCCGGGGCTGCTGGCGCGATAGATGACATCGTCCCGGAGCGTCATCCCATCTGTTCCATCTCCTTGCAGCTTCCAAGACTCGGGTCGTCTCACGATTGCGATACTATCCGGTTTATGCAGCCACGGATGCCAAGCCCGTTCACCCCGTATCACGAAAGTGATCCATCTTGTGTTTCTTGATACCAACATCCCTGCAGCCTTCCTCTGCGACGCTTCGACATCTGTGATCTCAGTCGTCCTTGGAGATGCTGGAGCCCATTCACCTTGTGGTTATGTTCCCCCTGCCCGCATGACTGGCTGGATACTGGCGTCCCGAGGCCAGTCTGCCTACTCACTAGCCCTGCGAACTCTCCGAGGCAACCCACCCACGGAACACAGAACAGAATACGGGTACAGTTGTGCGCTCTTCAAGGCGAGAGTGCTAGTCCCGTGGCCACCTAGTTCCCTCACCCCGCCATCACCGTACTTTAGTGTTCTGCCAAGAGATACCCATGCATGATGATCACGTCCCGTATCTGATAGCCATCCGTCCACCTGCTCCACCGCTCCCCTACTTCCCTAGCGATAACTACTGTCGACTGCGTTGGCAGGGATGGCAATCATACTGTCCGACATTAAGGCCACCCTTCCACCTCCACTCCGCCTAATATTAATTGGTGCAGATTACTTCATGCCCTTCTTCTGCATCTTGCGCATCTCGCGCTTGCGGTCGAGGTCGTCCTGCTTCTTGCGCTCCTTGTCGGTCATCTCACGCTTGCGCGCGGCCTTCTTGGCGGCGCGTTTGTCGTCGGCAGTGAGGGTGGTCTCACCAGCGTCCTCATCCTGCTCCTTCTTGTACTGCTTGGCGAGCGAGGCGTCGACCTCGACGCGGGTCTTGGCGAGCTTGCGCGCGACCTCGGGCTTGATGAGGTTGGGGCGGGAGAGGAGGTCGGCGACGTTGAGGGCAACCTGGAGCCAGGCGGCAGCAGCACTCTCCTCCTCGGGGCCGCTAGGCTTGCGGAGGTTGACGACTACTGAACGCGCCTTCTTGGGAGTCGCGAGGGGACCGCGGGTGGGGCGGCGCTCCGGCTGGTCGCTCACAATGAAGTAGCGCAGGACCTTGAGCGCGGCGGGCTGCTCGAGGAGCTCGGCGATACCAACGTTGGGTGTCTTGAGAAGGACGTCGGTAACGTCGTTGTGCTCGGCAAAGAGCGAGTGAGTGATAGGGACGGCCGCAGACTCGTGGATGCGGGGGAAGGTCTGATGTCAGAGAGTTTCCGTGAGAGGCTCCAGTGCTCAGAACCCACCATGTCGAAGCGACGCTCGCGGATGTTCCCCATGACACCCTTGTCGACAATGGCCCAGACACCAACACCGTTCTGGAGACCCTCGGTTCCGCGGCCAAGGGTGAGGTCAAACTCGAGGTTCTCAGAGGCGTCGTACGTGGGGTCAATGAGCGCGTTTCCGAAACGCCAGATCATGGACAGAACGTCGTGCAGCGGGTGGAGCTTGAGGGTAGCGTGCAAGGTGAGGACATTGCGGCGGCCCGTGGCGAACAGGAGGTGGAGAGCCGAGGAGGAGGACATGACGGGACGGACCAACGAGAACTGTTGGTGGACGAGCCCGGTGAAGGGCTTGAAGCTGGATGCGTTAGTTTCGGCCAGTGGGCCGGAGTAGAAAGGGGGGGGGGGGGAAGGGGGAGGGAGGCGATGCTGCCCGCAGAGCGTGCGCACGATGCTACACAGCTCCTGTTCGCGTCGCTGGAGATGCAGAGCTCTCGCGAGATGCAGAGTGCGACCCTCGGATACCACCTGCCGATCCGTCGTGCTGTGCCCCGCCGCCGCAATCGTCGAGCCCGCACCGCGGCAAAGCCCTCCACACTCACATCTCCGCGGCGCGCCTGTTGTTCACGGCCTTGCCAATAAAGTACAGTCCGAGGTAGAGACCGAGGACGAGGAGCATGAGGCCCTCAAACTGAAAGGTCGCCGGGCGGAAGACGAACATCTTCCACTGGACCTGCCAGCCATCGTACTCGAGCGAGGGGCTCTGCGGCGGCGGGGGGGAGATGGCCGCGAGGCCTTTGAGAAGTGCCGACATTGGAAGAGAATGGAACGAGCGTGAGCGGTGGGGAGATGGATGGCAGAGACGAGATGGATGAGCTGGAACGACCGTCGCCAGAGCGCGCTGGCGGCACTGGTGGGCCGAGTGCCGGATTTTGGCCGACCAGCCAACCACCGCCGGACGTGGGATTGGGATTTCCGCAAAGACTCCGGAGCACCAAGAAATCGCAATGTGGCCCACATGGTGCAACCGCCGGCCTGCTGGTGCGCTGTTGGCATTATCAGCTATGCGCCACGAGCTCTTCGACAACGTACATGCACGCGCCGGCCCTGCACGGCTACACTTCAATATTGGGACAAGCTTCCAATAGCGTGAGTGAGGGTGTGATCCGTCGGCGTGGGATGTGGTCGGCGACGGCGGGACGGGGGGAAGTACTACCACGGCCGGTTCTGCGGCGAGGACTGGTGATGCGGTAGCAGGAGGCATCAGCTGCGAGCCACAAGACGGCAAGGCCATCCGAGACGAGACGAGGACGAATCCGAGGCAGATTTCCAGACCTGCTCGGGGACATGAATCGGCCTGGCGCTGCCTCGCGGGATCCGTTCACGACACCGTTCACCACTCTGAACCGTTGTTGGCCGGAGAATCGTCGGTGCCATCCCGTCGCGATGCCGAGCCCGACCCCCTACAGCATCCTTGCGTCTTGTCGCCGAGTGGGTTGGGTTGGAGTCTGGGGAACGCCTACGCGACGTCGCGTCGCGACGCCGCGTCGCAAAGCCGCGTCGCAAAGCCGCATCGCAAAGCCGCATCGCAAAGCCGCCGCCGCTGCGCGCGACTCACGCGCTCGCTCGCTCGGTCAACCAGCAACAGAGCAGGTGCCAAATGCAAACGACCTGCCATGTCCGACACCCCTCCCCACTGACGCTCGACCCCTCGCCGGCAACGTCTTCCTCCACCTCGCCCACCTCAAGCCCTGGACAACAGGTGGTGTCGCGGCAAACTCGCCAACAGCAGGGCATCGCCGGTATCACACCTCCCGCCCGCGATGACGTCTCGGGCCAAACATATACGTGTCATTCCCGCGGCCTGCCGATGCGCGTCATCGGGCTCGTCCGTGGTTGCCGCTTCAGCAATAACCGTACACGGCCGACCACAACCCTCGCACATCTTGCTGTGACGCACGCCGGCCGCTGGGACGCGGAGGCTGTGCGCGCGACCCCGCGCTCGTCGGCGCTCCGCCGCGGTGCTCGTCGCCTCTCCGGCGCCCGCGCGGCAGCGGTCAGCTGACCGCGTTGAACCCCGTACCTCGTCAAACTACCGACCCCTGTCGGGCGCCCTGAAGGCCTCGCGCGAGCAAGATGCCCCCTGTTGCGTGATCCTCTCCGCGCACAGTTACGGCCACCCAGAGGTCCCTCGGGGGTTTCATCAACGCGATAAAGCTGGAGAGCTTGAGACGGGTCGCGAGCCCACAGTCGCTGCCGCACGCCACGGCACGCGACCCAGCGGCTGCGGCAGCGGCAGGACGCAGCCGAGGAGTGTCGTATCTCGCTCGCCTGCGCGCCCAGTGACAAGCCAAGGACGACGACTGGGATGATGCTGCCTTTGCACCTGCCTCCGCTGTGCCGTTCCTGGATGTTGGGACCCCGCCCTATCCATATGGGCTACCCATTCTTTGTTGCCGTGCATGACGACCCCTCCGCTCCCGCCTACGCCGGCACATGCAGCAGCACTCTGCCGCCGCCATCATCGAGCCCAGAGACGCAGCCAATCGCTGGCGTCCCCACCCAGCGACTCTTGTCGTCGAGCCCGCTCAAATGCACTGGCAAAAGCCCACCCCCATTCTCGCCCTGCCTCTTCACCAGTGTCCACCATGTCCGTGTCTCTCCACCGCAGCGAAAGCCTGGGCGAAAAACTTGTCAAGTCCCAGCTCCTGGCCATCCCCAGTGAGTCGTCCCGCAGGAGCATTGATGATCCACCCCAGTGGCTGACACAGGCAGATAATACAAACCCCACGTGGTGGCGGGACCCGGGACTCCGGAAAAACGTCTTCCACTGCGCTGGTCTCTGTCTCTGTGTCTTCTATCTCGGCTACGACCAGTCGCTGCTCGCATGTCTGCAATCCATCCCCCAATGGAATGAGTACTTTGACAACCCCTCTGGCATCACGCTTGGTCTCATTTCCTCGGCGCTGTATTTTCCCGGCATAATATCCGCCTTCTTTGGCTCATGGATCAGTATGCGCTGGGGCCGCAAGCCCGCCATATGGGCCGGCTCTGCATTGATCATCATCGGAGCCATCTTAAACGCTCTGGCCCGCACCCAAGGCGAGTTCGCCGGTGGTCGTGTCATTTTGGGTGCCGGCGGCGCCATGACAAAAGTCGTCGCCCCCGCCCTTCTGCAGGAAATTGCCCACCCTCGTCTCCGCGCTGTCCTCGCGTCGAGCTACTATGGCTGGTTCTTTGTCGGTGCCGTTCTCTCCGGATACCTCTGCCGTGAGTTGTGCCCATCTAGATGCCATGAAGAGACTAATACACCCAGTTGCCGGCCTCTTCATCGAAGGCTCGTGGAGCTGGCGCTTCCCTTGCCTTTTCCAGATCATTGCTCCCATCAGTGTCATTGCCATTACCATGACTGGTCCAGAGTCTCCTCGTGTAAGTGAGGCATGTAAGGTATACCTAACAACCCAGTACCTCGCCAACAAGGGTCGGACCGAGGAGGCGTTGGAAATTCTCGCAAAGTACCATGCCAACGGCAAGATGGATGATCCCCTTGTCCAGCTCGAATTCAGCGAGATCATCACCGCCTTGGAGGCCGAGGGTGGCGAGAACAAGTCATCGTGGCTGGATTTGCTCCGCACCAAGGGAAACCGCCGCCGCGTCGTAATGTCCATCGTCATGGCTGCCGGTACAAACTGGAACGGTAGCGGTCTAGTCGGATAGTGAGTTGCGTCCCACGCTTCTGTCTGCCAGCATCGACTAACCAGTAGCTACCTGACGCCTATCCTTGCGTCGGTTGGCATCACAGATCCTATCAAGACTATCAACCTCAACGCAGGCATGAACATGTGGAACCTCGTCGTCAGCGAAGTCGCTGCGCTCTACGTCGAAATCTGCAGCCGACGCACCATCTTCTTCATTAGTGGATGGGGCATGGTGGTAACCATGGCCCTCGTCGGAGGCTTCTCTGCTGGGTTTGAGCTGAAAGGAAATGTCAGTCTGGGAATCGCCTCTGTCCCAATGCTCTTCCTCTATTACGGTCTCTACGACATTGCCTGGATGTCGATCCCCTTCCATTACTGCACGGAAATTATGCCCTTCCACCTCCGCACCAAAGGCCTCGCCATCTTCGTTGCGACCCAGACGGGTGCCAACGCGTTCAACCAGTTCGTCAACCCTATAGCCTTTGAAGCTATAACGTGGAAGTATTAGTGAGGATCACGCGTCGCTCGTGCTCTGCTGACGCCAGCTTTGTGTATGTCGCAATCAACCTTGTGGTATGTTTTTGGCGCCAATCGAGATGTGCCTTGGGCTGACCTTGCTCTTATCTTCCCTTTTTTTACCCACAGTTCATGGCCTACTTTTATTTCTACCTCATCGACTCGCGCAACCTGTCGCTCGAAGAAATCACCCTCCTCTTTGACTTCCCGCGTCATGAGGCCCGCGAGCGTGCCGCCGACGAGATGGAGAACCGCGTTCGCGCCGGTCTGCTCCGCCGCGGCTCCACTGCCGACGACATTTTCCACCTGTACCGCGGGGACAGCAAGGGCCCAACTGTGCACGTCGACGACAAAAGGGAAGTACCCTGCGACCACGGCAGCTTCCGCAGTCGCCGCCACAGCCAGGCAAGTCAACACAGCCTCTAACTGGCTCATAAACTCACGATGTGGCGGAAACGATCAGACGTCGGACGTCTCTCCCAAGAAGAAGATGACAGAAATTATGATCCGACGACGGATGCGTACGGTTTGTTCCTGTTTGTGATTGAAGATTTATGAATGGCCGCATGAATGGCCCCCTTTCCCTTCGACTACCCTCTCTATCGACTTCGCGTCACAAGGGTAAGCCTGTTTCGCCCCGTGCTGATGCAAAAGGCGACAAGGACCTGGCAGGGATTCATTCAAAGGGGGAAGTAAGTGCTGTATGTTGCTGAAGACCACATGCGCGCTCTCCTCGGTTCATATATCTGGCTCAGGCATGTTGTACTCTGGTCAAGGGAGAAGTAAGTGTCATGGTCATGTGTTGTTGAAATCGGTGTTTCAGTGTCGACGTGCAAGGTAAGCACCGAGGTTCCAACGGTCTCAGAGGAGAGGCAGTATAGGGGGGCGAATCGCGGGATATGAGTCCCCTCACTTGTGTTAGTCGAGCTCGGCTTTCGCCTGACTCTGCCTTGGTGTGCGTCGGGATCCATGTCCATATGTTGCAGCTACTTCAAGAGATCAGGTCTTGGGTTGATAATGCATCTTAGAGTGTTTGTCGGTTACCAGCGTTGCGATGGTGACGGACACAGCCTTGAGGCGTACAGCGCTTCAATCATCCACTCTCAACCAGGCGCACTGTGGTGGCTTGAGGAACGAAAGCAGCAATTAGCAGATGCCACAGAACAGTGGGGTCAGTGTGAGTTGACAAGTCTCTGTCTCCGTGACGAGAACGAGCTGAATCTCCCCGACACAGCCTTCCGGTCAAAACGTGCGGGAAACCTCAGTGCCTTTGAGGACGGTCACGGTCGTCTCTGGAATGTCAGGTTGGCCAAGCCAAGCCATCTGCTCTGCCCCGACTGGCGTGTCGGCTGGTCCACTTTGTGTGTGTCGGAACTGGGAGCAAGCTGCAATTGCGGGTTAGCGGAGGTAACCTGCGCGAGTCAAGGTGAGATGTCGTTCCTTCAGCTCTGCAAGGCGTAAGAGTAATGTCAAGCGAAGTTAGTGCCGAGAGTGTGCTCTGCTGTGTTTGGTCCCTCCCAACGGCATGCTCCGTTCTATACAGTCCCCGCGCCAGAACGACCTCCATAGATACCGTTTTACAGCTATGCACTTCTCCAGAGCGCTTCTTGTCTACCAGACGCTGAGGGGCTCCTTCTGCTCCGAAGGCTCGTTGAAGACATTGATGGGCCACCTGAGGATGGTGTGAGCAGACGTCGACCGGCGGGGCACCACACTCACCTGGGCTTGTACTCGTTGGGGATGTTTGAGCGGACACGGTTGGCAGAGCCCCAGTTGTTGAGCTCCTTAAAGTCGGCATCGGAGAGCTCAAACGGCTGCTGGAAGTTGGACTACCCCGTTAGTACAGGCACCGACCCGGGATACTCACGGCAATGCGAGCTGGTGTGACCGACTTGGGGATGACGGCAAAGCCGTTCTTGACGGCCCAGGCAATGAGCACCTGAGCGCGGTCGACGCCGAGGCGCTCCGCAATCTCGCGGACGATAGGGGAGTCAAGAACGCGCGGCTTTCCGGTAATGTTGTTTCCCAACGGGCTGTACGCAGTGATCGTGATGTGCTTCTCCGCGCAGAACTGGTACAGCTCAGGCTGAATGTTCTGCGGGTGACCCTCGATCTGGTTGACGGCAGGCACGACGCCAGTCACCTTGATGATGTGCTCGAGCTGCGGGACGGTAAAGTTCGACACACCGACCGCCTTGACCTTGTTGGTGTCCTTGAGGATGCGCACCATCTCGCGCCACGTCTCCGAGATGGAAGGCGCGTCCTTGTCGATGATGACCTCCGACTTGTCAGCCGTCTTGGGCGCGAGGCCCTTGCCGGGCGGGAAAGGCACAGGCCAGTGAATGAGGTACAGGTCGAGGTAGGACGTGCCAAGCTGCTGGAGCGTGTCATCGAGCTCGGGCTCAACGTTCTCAGGCCTGTGACCAGTGTTCCAGAGCTTGGAAACGAGGGTCACTTCCTCGCGAGGGACGCCCGATGCCTTGATACCGGCGCCAACCTGTGGGTGAGAGGCTGCTTCTGCGACGCGCCCATTTATAGTGGGCACTCACCTCGGCCTGGTTGCCTACGCGCCCGCGTTAGTCATGGTTCGCAATCGCGTGCTCGTGCGTGGTAGAACACCTACCGTAAATCTGTGGTGTCAGCGTGGTCCAGTGGCGATATCCGCGACAATCACCAGAGCAGCATCAATGTGGCGGTAGCCGATCTTGAGCGCCTCGGTGACACTGGCATCAGCGGCTGTTGTCTCTGCGCGAACCTACGCCGTCTCGACCTCTCCAGGCTTGGCCCTGTGAGGTGGGGTAAGCACTCCTCGCGATTCCAACGTCGAAGGGGACGTACTGCCACTGGGCGCGGTCAGCATAGAAAACTGGCGAGACAGCGGTTACGCACAGTGCCAAATCCAATCTGGGGAAAGGGGACTGACGAGCCCTTGACGGCGTTGGTGCTGTGGGTCAGTAATGCGCGCAATGGGTGCGGTGCGGAGGAGGAACTGGCGACGCGTTTTGTTATCGGCGACCTGGAGGGCGTCGAGGCTTGCGTCTCTGGTCCTCTCTGGTCCTCTACGTGTTTGGCACGTCTTGTCTCCACACCTTGCCTGGGAACCCATCCTCAGCAGATGCGTCGCTGATGCGGCCGCCGGTTTGCACCGGCCTCGGCGGGCCTTGCGGGCGCCCACCTGAGCGCAAGCCAAGTCTCCCCCCTACCGCTCTGATAGCCGCCCTGCGTCGCCTCGCGTAGTAGCACCCCCACTCACAGAGTAAGGACACGGCCGAGCGACATAGTTTGCGATCTAGAGTAGATGAAGGCAAGAAGAAGCAGAGAAAATACGGGGTGGAAGGGGTCCAGGTCAGCCAAGGTGGTCCTGCCCTTAAATAGTGGTGGTAGTCCAGCTTGTCGTGATCGGGTCGCGATGTCCAACTGCAATGACGTGCCGAACCCGCCGTAGGCGTGCGGAGTTGGTGGACATGACGTTTCGATTGGCTCGCGTTGGTGATAGCATTGCCGCAGACTGCCATCAGCAGCTCTTTCTGTGGTGTGCTCGCGAGCGTCGTCGCTACCGTCAGTGGATGCACGGGTTAGCAGCGGCCACGGGCACCAAGGTCATGAAGTCATATATTAACAGACAGTCTATGTACGTCAGGCGCGATCTCTCGCTCGAGTCCAGCGGGCGTCGTACAGCGCAGGCTCCCTGGGGTGTTCTGGAAGGGGGAGCCGTCTCTATCTCTGTTGGCAGCAGCAGCCTGGCCGTCGGGGAGGCCTGTTGGCTCGTCCAGCGACAGAGCCGCCATGGACGGCTCAACGGGGAGGTCAGTTCTCGGTCCACGACCAGCCGCTCAGCCGTGGTAGTACTTGTTGAACTTCTCCACCAGAACGGGGTCGTCCTGCCCTCTGTCAGCGCCGACGTTCTCAGGCGGAGAGTGTCTACTCACGCGGTAGAGCTGCTGGAAACCGGTGAAGCCGTCGCGGAGCACGAGGATCTCCTGCTCAGGTGCCTCCTCCTTGAGGATGAGCGCGCGGGCCTCGGCGTAGCGCTGACAAGTGTGATCAACGGGTAATTGAAAGCAAGGGCATTCGAGAAACGCAGAGTGTCAGCGACGAAACAGCCATGATGCAACGACTGTCGACGGTCGGCCACAGGAAGGGATCTTGCGGTTCTCGCCCTTACACTCACGCGTGCAGCCTTTGGTCCGCTGACAGGTCAGCCTCTGATCCACAGCGCGACAGCACTAGCCACCGACTCACCGGACCTGGGAGAGCGCACAGTCTATGACTGTCAGCACTGTTAGCCACTGGCTAGCACGCACGGAACACGACCTGCGGGACTGGAAGCGGGTGAGTCCAGGTCGTATACTGCGGGAGCGCCTGTGCGTACCGTTCTCCACCTGCTTGACGAGGTCCGCGACCTCGGCCATGAACGTGTCGCTGGGGACGTTCTTGGCGCCGACGATGTTACCGCCCTGCGTGTTAGTGTATTCTCTGCGACGGCTTGGTTGTGGTATCCGCCGTCAGTAGAGGGTATCGCCCAGCGGAGTTTGGACTGCCCCAAGCAGCGAGCATGCCCCGACCATCGCATGTCCCGACCATCGCATGCCCCGACCATCGCCATCACCATGCAGCGCTCCCCCCCACCCTGCACTAGCCGCTGGCTCCAGATCTGGACCCACACGCCAGCGCCGACCACCGCACGCCGCGCACTCCGAGTTGCCACTCACCGCAAAGTCCGAGTCGCGCACGTCGATCACGGCCCACTTTGTGCCCGCGCCGCTCGGCGCAGCCTTGATCAGCGTCGCGAGCTCGGGAGCGCTGATGTACCGGAACAAGGGCGTGAGCGACATTAGGGTATAGGGGGCTCCGGGGTGGTGGAACGGGCCAGTGGTGGAAGATGGGAGGATGGGAGACAGAGGAGACGACGCGTCGATCACGATTCCGACTACAGGCACTGGGCTGTGGGGTTGCCGGTGGAGGCTGGCTGGGCGGGTCGCAGGACAAGTGCATGTTCCCAAGGCTGTCCAACCTGCATAAGATCACTAGCGATGGACAATACAGAGAGAGAGAGAGAGGACAGCATGTAGCCAAGGCATGCATGCAAGTAAGCAAGGCAGTTCTCGCATTCTGAAAGGGGCCGTTTCGTCTGGACAGCAGACGGCGACATTGCAACACGTCAATCCCGTGCACCTCCCCAGTCTCCTGGAGCACGTTCTCTCTCCCAATGCCCCACACGTGGAGCAACTATGATCGCGACTCATGATCTGTGATGGATTCATGAAATGTTTCTACTTGGACTCCTCCTTGGGCAGCTCCTCGACGAGGCCCTCCTTGACGAGAAGGTCCTCAAGCTCGCCCGACTGGTGCACTGGGCTGTCAATCTCCGCACGCACCCCCTGCACGCAAGCTCGACTCACTGGAGATCATAATGTCGCAGCCGCCGACAAACTCGCCCTTGACGTACACCTGCGGGATGGTCGGCCACTCGCTGCTCTGTCAGCACGTCCGGGAATGCCGGGCGCGTGGCGCGCGCTGTGGTCGGGAGCGCCAGGCCGCCTCACCTGTACTCCTTGATGCCCTCACGCAGCTCCGGGTCCTCGAGGCAGTTGAACGACACGAGCTTCTCACGGGGAACGCCCTGGGGGAGGGTCAGTGACGTCCGCGACGACAGGGTGCGGGAGATGTAGCGGGGGCACGCAAACTCACCTGGACCTCCAGGATCTGGCAGACGGCGCGCGAGAAGCCGCACTGGGGCTGCTCGGGTGTGCCCTTCATGAAGACGACGAGGGGGTTGGACTGGACGGCCTGGGGGTTAGCAGTGAAGACGCGTCAGCGCGGCGGAGCGGGTCGGGCTGGTGTGGCGAGCGCATTTGAGCAGAGTGGACGGAACAGGTACTGCCTCAGCCGAGCGGACGACACTCGGCATCGTCCTAACCGCGCGGACAGAACGGTTTATCGTCTGAGCCGCGCGGACACAACAGGCCATCGTCCCAGGCTTGGCCGTTGCCCGTGTCCCCTGCGACTAGGCCGCAGGCGACGTCTGCAAGGACCAAGAGTCCTCATCGATGGTGCCCCTGCAGGTCCCGCTTCGCATTCCGGCCCCTCCCCTCCGTTCCCTACTACCCCCCCCCCCGCGCCCGCCGCGCTCCACCCTCCGGCCAGCTCACATTGTCAATGAGCTTGCGCGCCTCGTCCGAGAGGAGCCGGCGCTGCGCGAGCGCGGCCTGCGTGCGCGCGACCTGCGAGCGCGGGAGCGCGTGCTGCGCGTCAGCGGGTGTGTCCACGCGGCGGGCAGCTCACAAGCGTGCGGAGACCGGCACGGGCGAACATGTTTTGGGAACGGCTGGAGGATGGGAGGATGAGTAAAGACGAGCCGCGATGGAAAAGTGGAGGAGACGGTGGCGAGCGCCAATTGCGGGGCGATTAGCACCGAGATGGCCGAGGCTGCTCCGAAATGCCGGGCGTCTAATTGGTCCCGCCGCCCGGCAAGGACGCAGGCCGAAGTGCATCTTCATGTTGACAGCGGATACATGCTCATGAATGCGTAGAAGAACACTACGGGCTCGTCCTCTTGCGCTCCCCTTGCTGCCTGGCGCGCGCTCCGCTTCGCCGCCAGCACCGGCGCGCGTTGGCCAACTTCTCACTCCGGCACCTTGGTCACAACGCCCAGCACCTTGGTCTTGGCTTCGCGCAAGAGGATCAGCTGGCCCTCCTTGACATACTCGGCGTGGCCGATAAACTCAAAGACGACCTTGCACCGGTCGCCCGTGCGGATGAGGCCCGACGGGTGGTCGAGCGAGACGATGCGCACCGTCTGCCGGATCGCGCCGCAGTGCAGCATGGCCGTGTACTTGGGCTGGATCGTCGACGCGTGGTGGAGCACCATGACCATGCCCTCGAAGCGCTTGGTCGCCTTGGGCGGCGTGTCAGACTTTGCGACCAGCACCATGCCCTTGCGGACCTGGGGCCTGCGTATCCGCTTCAGCGCGAGACTAGGCCGTCAGTGGGGCACGCTGAAACTCGACGGCGACTCACGCAACGCTCTGCCCGGCCTCGGCCGAGTCGACCTTGGCACGCTTCCGCTCGATGGTCTTGACGACCGACGGGAGAAAGTGTCCGAGCGAGTCGGGACCCAGCAGCACCGGGTCATTCGGCTTGACCACACCAGCCGTGACCACGCCAGAGACCACGGTCCCGACAAAAGGCACAGAGAACACGTCGCTGATCTGGAACTCCATCGGGGCGTCGACGACGTACTTCTCGTCCGACTGCGACGAGGGGAGGCAGTTGAGGAAGGTGCGGACATTGTTGACGTTGTGGCCCGTCACGTTGGAGACCATGAAGATTGGGCAGAGCCTGAGCGGTCAGACGGATTCACTATTGCAACCCACTTTGACCCAGAAGAGTTGGGGCGGGAGAGCTGGCGGGCGCAGTCCACGGCCTGGCGGGCGTTCTCAACAAAGACCGGCACACGGCGGCACCCGGGGCTCTTGAGGACCTTGACCAGCATGTTCACGGTCTGTTCGAGGATGTTGGGGGGTGTCATGTCGATCTGCGGTGTAAGCGAAACCCGGCAACTCTTGCACCCACCTTGGTGATGCAAACCGCTATAGGGACGTTGAGCGCGAGGGCGACGCCGAGGTGCTCCTTGGACATTCCGATCAAGCCCGCGTTGCCGCCGACCATGAGCATGACGTAGTCGGGTGCACAGCCTGAGAGACCGTAGAGGGTGGTCTTGAAGTAGCGCTCATGGCCGGCAAGGTCGATAAACGACACGACCTTGGCTGCGCGCTTGCAGATTTCCTCCCAGGTGAGCTTCTCGCGCTTGGCGCCCAACGCGTCGTGGTCTGATGAGGGGAATATTGGCTTCCCCGAGGTGGTGAAGCCGAGAATCTCGCCACCGACCGACGACGTGCGGCCAGTCTCAATCTCATGCGGGTGGCGGAAGAGGGCGACGCGGGCCTTGCCGCGGCCATCGTCGAGACCGCCGCGCGTGAGCACGCCGAGCGACGTTGACTTGCCAGCGTCCACATTGCCGACGACAGCGACGCGCACCTCCATCACGTCCTCGACGCGGTGGGGGCGGAGACGCACAAGCCAGCATCCGCAGGCACTCTGGGCCGGGTCGTTGTCGGCCTCGCGGTACAGTTCGGTGACGTCCGCCTGGATGGCCTCGGCCGTGGTGCGCAATCGCTCGACGGCCTTGTCGAGCTCGGCAGTGGTGGTGACCGTGGCGCCGTTCACAGCTGCGCTGTCATCAGGGTGCTGCCCAAGCGCGATGAGTGCTTCGCCGTGCCCTCGGAGTAGCGATGACGCGAGATGCGACTGTATCTTGTCGTCGTCGCCGCTGATAAGCAATTCCTGTGAGAGGCGTCAGCACGCCGGCAGTGATCGCGGGCCATACCTCTATTCGCACGGCCGGCTGCTCCTGGACCTCGACGTCCTCGGCCTTGGCCGCAGTCTCGGCCGGCGCCGGCTGGGCTATTGTTGTCCTCGACTGCTTCTCCTTCTCGGCCTTTGCGGCGGCGGCGGCGGCAGCCTCCCTGGACTCGTGCTTCTTGTGCTGCTTGGAGAGCTCTGCTGCGGCGTGGGCCTCACGCGCGCGCGCAATCGCCTGCTTTTGCTTTTCGTGTGCAAAGTTCTCTATCTCCGCTTGGAATGACCTCAATGTGGTCATGCTGGGCAGAGGAGCGTCGATGGGCGGGGGCTGGTGGCGGATGTGGTGGTGGTGGTGGGTGGATGCTCTGCGAACCAGTCGGGAGGCGGGGGGGAGGGATGTGGGGGAGCGGACAATGAGGGGGGACCGCAGGATGGGCAGGAGGTGGGGGCCTGGTGATATAGGCGCCGGGCGGGGGAGGCACAGGACGGGGGGCGACACGGGGCGGGGGATGAGACGGTGGTTGATGCTGTCGAGTCGAGTAGAAGCGGTCGACAACATGGACGTCGCGTCGGGATAGCGCACCGATTGCCGCCCAGCGTCCCAGCCAGGACCCCACAGCCCGCAGCGTCATTGCCGAAAGCACGTTGGTGGCAAAATATAGTCCCGGGTGGCAACGGCCTCTGCAGCGACGGCGACGACGAGCAGCACAGCAGCCAGCAGCGCGTCGCGAGGGACCGGGAGCCCCTGCTGACGGCGCGCACTGAGTAGCAAATCGAGTCGAGCGCGGCAGTGCGTCGGCCTGGGCGGCTGCCAGAGCAGGATGACATCAACGGCCGCGGAGGCAGCGAGGTAGTCACCGCGAGGGCGGGTCGGGTACCGTCCCGTTGAGAGTTCCTGATGCTTGGGCATGGGCTGGCAGCGATCGGCACGGGGGTTCCGGAGCGGGGCGAGTCGTTCATCAGAGGTATCGAGAATGGTGGAGCGCGAGTTGGGCGGGTGGCAAGCCGTGAGCGGCCACCCTTACTGCCGGTTGCGATGTTAGACACGCGCAAGAGGCAGCGACGAGTCAGTCGCGGCGCGGCGCTCCACCTCTGGCACCTCGGGTGAGCAAGTGCCCTTATGCAAGTCCCGCGCCGGCCGCTGTTGCCGCTGTGGCCGCTGTTGCCGCTGTTGCCGCTGTTGCCGCTGTGGCCGCTGTTGCCGCTGTTGGCCACTGCCGGGCCTCGGACAGGCTGTGCTCCAGGAGACTCTGCCAGGGGACTCTCGTGGAGCGATTGAATCGAGTCAGGCGTCAGCTGTGCACAAGGGCCTGGTGAGACGTACGTGCGACAGTGCCGCTGGTGCCCTGTATCCCTGTGGCCTGGTCAGTCTGATATCCGAGGTGCGCTGCAGTTGACTCGATAGCAAGTGGCTAGTACTGGCGATTGTGCGAGTGGTACGCGACCTGGGCTTGAAGCCTCGAGGGTGCTCTTGAGTGCACATCGAGACCGCTGCCGCGCGACGGCAGGTGACGAACGCTACCTGCGGCCTGCCGGGGTCCCCCGAATCACCCCCAAGACGGCATCGACGCGACGACATGACCGCCGAACACGGCGACGCCAGACGGCGACTGCCACAGCGGTGGTCGTCCCCGGTGGTCCGCAGACGTGCGCCGCGCCCATCGCAGCGCGCTGGTCCCTGCCGGCGCTCCACGCGCCGCGTTAGCAGCGCACTCGGAGCACCCTCAGCAGCCTACCTGCGCTCTCCGTGGGCGTCTCTTGGTTCTATGCACAACAAGAACCACCATCATGGACGCCGGACGGCCAGCACATTCTCGGCGTTCTCTCGGCCTTCTCCGTCATCATCCTGTTGTCAGCGGGGCCAAAAAAGCGGGCTGCACGGGACGACATCGGGCAACACGATTTCTTCTTGCCGTTGCTCACCCTTCCACTCCTCCAACACGACAACACCCATCACCATGGCCACCTCGGTACGTGCCCTCAGCGCTGCGCTCAGCGCTGCGCACCGGCGCGCGGCTAACCCCCCAGTTCCAGGCGCCGCCCCTCGACATCAGGTGCGCTCCTGCTCCTCCCGCGGCCAGAGGCCCGCCCCCCACTGACGCCCAGCTCCGTCCTGCACGGCGGGTACCACCACCCCCTGCTGCGCACGTACCAGAACCAGGGCCGCAGCCTCACCAAGGACATGTTCATGTACCCCATCTTCATCACCGACGACCCCGACGCCGAGACGGTCATCGGCTCGCTGCCCGGCCAGAAGCGCTGGGGCGTGAACAAGCTCGAGGGCTTTATCCGCCCGCTCGTCGAGAAGGGCCTGCGCAGCGTCATCCTCTTTGGAGTGCCGTTCAAGATGAACAAGGTGGGTTGGAGCGACCATGGGAGTCCGTTGGTGCGGGGTGGGCGGGTCGCGCAGGGTCGAGAGTCGGAGAATCCGGAGCCGGGTAGAGGAGGTTGCCGGGGTGAAGCCGATGTGCAAGACCGGGACTCGTTGCGGGACTCGTTGAGACCAGGGGGAAGCGAACGTCTCCTCTCCGATCCCAAGGACCGCAGGCTAATGTGCAGGACGAGTGCGGCACGCCAGCTGACGACCCCTCGACCCCGGTCATCCTGGCGCTCAAGCTGCTCTCGGAAAAGTTCCCCCAGCTCTTCCTCGCATGCGACGTCTGCCTGTGCGAGTACACGTCGCACGGACACTGCGGCATCATGTCCGAGCTGCCGAACCCGGGCCACTCGAACCAGCCGACCCTCGACGCGGACAAGAGCGCGCAGCGCATCGCCGAGGTCGCGCTCGCGTATGCGCGCGCGGGCGCGCACTGCGTCGCGCCCTCGGACATGATGGACGGGCGCATCCGCGCCATCAAGGCCGCGCTCATGGCTGGCGGCTACGGCAACCGCGTGACGCTCATGTCGTACGCGGCCAAGTTTGCCTCGTCGCTGTACGGGCCGTTCCGCGAGGCGGCCGACTCGGCCCCGTCGTTTGGCAACCGCAAGTGCTACCAGCTGCCGCCGGCGGCGCGCGGCCTCGCGCGCCGCGCGATCAAGCGCGACGCCGCCGAGGGCGCAGACATCCTCATGGTCAAGCCCACGCTGCCGTACCTCGACATTGTGTCCGACTGCGCGCAGCTCGAGCCCGACCACCCTGTTGCCGTGTACCAGGTCTCGGGCGAGTACGCCATGGTCGTTGCAGGTGCCGAGAAGGGCGTCTACGACCTCAAGGCCATGGCGTTTGAGACGTGCGAGAGCTTTGTGCGCGCGGGCGCCAACATCATCCTCAGCTACTTTACCCCTCAGTTCCTCGACTGGCTGGACGAGCCCCGCATCGAGTAGGCAACGACCGCACACACCGCACAAGCACACGCAGAAAGCTAAAGAGGGGGTATACTATGTTGACATGCATCACTGTTCTATATTACATGTAGTGTGAAGGAGTGTCTGGAGGGAGGGTGCGCAGCCGCGGCGGTTGCTGGCGCCGCCAGGCCCGGTTACGCCGCCATGCGGGCCCAGTCAATCTTCACCCCTCCCCATGCGTCTCCGCCATCGGCAATCAGCTGGCGGTTCTGCACGACGCGCAGCTCGCGCAATCGCATGCGGCGGGCCTTGCGCTTCGGGTCGCCCGGGCGCGGCGGTGCGTCGTCCAGCTCCGTGTCAGACGGGATGACAGCATCTGGGTGGCGCTGCGTCTCTGAAAGGGGAGGGGGGGTGGCCACCCCCGAGGTCGCGGCGGCCGCCTCGAGCGAGTAGAGGTGGGTGCGGAGGAGAATCTGCTGGACCGTGAGGAGCGCGCGCGACACGGCGTGCGGCAGGGGAGGGAGCGTGGCCGAGGTGGTCTCTACACCGGGCGGCGGGTGATAGTGACCGAGAACGAGGGCCGAGAACAGGTCGCCAACACCGGAAAAGTAGCCGCGCACTGTCGGGAGCGCAAACGCGTAGGTTTCAAGGGCGCCGTTGGTATAGGTGCTGGCGAAACACGCAAGGATCTCGCTGTCGGAATCGCTCTCGGTGCCAGAGATGGCGTCGTACCACGGCGGGTGGGCGGCGGGAAGCAAGCGGCTGTACGACTGCGGTGGGGGCGGGACGCCAAGCGCTTGGATGAGCTTTGCAGGCATCGGGATGGACGAGAGGACGATGTGCGGGACGCCGTAGGTGGTGTGCAGGGCGGTCAGGGCGGCGTGCAGCGTCTCGAGGGACGTGATCTTGATGTCGGCGAGCAGCCTGGGGTCAGCATGTGGGCGCCGCGGCGTAGAGATGGATGTGGGACGCGCGGGTAGATATCCATGTGGGACGCAGCGGCGTAGATATCCATGTGGGCCAGGCTGCGCAGAGACCATGTGGACCACGCCGCGCAGATATCCCTGTGGGCCACGCCGCGCAGAGATCCATATGGACCACGACGCGCAGAGCTCCATGTGGACCACGCCGCGCCGACCCATGTGGGCCACGCCGCGCAGAGACCCAGGCAACGCACTCTGCCTCAAACTGGTTCGGGGTGATAATGGTCGCCATGCGCAGCAGCCGCTTGTACACGGGCACGACGTCGGGGTTGACATAGAGCCCGGTGCCAATGTCGCCCATGACCGCTGGGCGTCAGCGCGAGCTCGCGTGTGCGCGCGCGGGGCACGCCCGACACGCACGGTCCAAAAGGTATACTATCCCGTCGCCGCCCTCGGTCCGCCGCATGCGCTCGACCTCGGCACCAACGGCGGCGAGCGCCTCGGCGCCGGGCACATAGCCGGTGAGCACGCGGGCATGCTCGACGAGCCCGTTCGCCCACAGGCCGCCAAACACGGCGGTGAGCTCGGCGGCGGTGGTCTTGTGCCCGCCGACGCTGCCGTAGCCCGTGTGGTTTGAGAACTGGACCGTGTTGATCACGTCGACGTCGTAGCCCAGCGTCTGCAGGGGGAAGGTTGCTGCGCGGTTGCCTGTGGGGGTTAGCCGGGGGGCCGGGGGGGGGGCCCGGGGGGGGGGCACCCGGGGGGACCCACCGACATAGCCGCTGACGACGTGCGACTGGATGGACAGGATGCGGCTGGGGTCGAGCTTGGCCATGCCGGGCGTCGTGAGCGCAGGTCTGGCGAGGGAGCGTCTGCGGAGGTCTGTGATGGATCGGATGCAGCGAGCGATGCCGAGGGTCGCCCGACGTCGCGGGAGATAGCCGGAGCGTGCAATCTCCGCCCCGGGTATCTCGGCGGCGCGGGAGCAAACGCACGTGGCGGGGCCCTCTCGGTGACGCGCCGTGCTCGTCACTGCCGGCGTCACTGACCGGGCAAGCCGAGCACTTAATCAGCGAGGTGTGGGCATCGCGACTGCCGAGGGGGGATGTGTAGGGGGGGTCTGGTGCGGGGGCTGCACGGGGGGCTCTGGGTGTGGGTGGGGTGGGGCCTGTGGCCTAGGGTGGGGCCTGTGGGCTGCAGGCTGCCGCCTGCAGCCTGCGGCTCCCGCCAGCGGCGCTCCCGCCCCTAGGGCCTGCCCGCCGCCCGCCGCCCGCCGCCCAACCTCCGCATGTCGTTATCGCGTCGCAGCGGAGACACTCGCCGCCGCCCGGCCCACATGCTCCGCGGCGGTAGTGCATTTCGTCTCGGGCAGTGGTCTAGGGATGAGCAAGCAATGGAGCGCGGGGAGCGGAGAGCGGAGCGCAGCGCGCCCAGCGCCGCCCGGCACTGTTTACCTAAGCACCCGCGGGATGCGTGGTTATTGATTTCAATCGGAAGTTCTGCACCACCCGGCCTACTCGGTCCCTTGTGTCTTCCCTGGCCATGACTTGGCGGCGGTCGCTGGCATCCCATCGCATCCCGCTCCTTTCTCCTCCTCCCACATTGCTTTGCAGCATCCCGCAGCCGCCGTCCTGCAGCCGCCGTTCTGCAGCAACCACCCGCAGCAGCCGTCCTGCAGCCATCCCCAGCAGCCATCCCCGCAGCCATCCCCGCCGCAGCCATCCCCGCCGCAGCAATGTCGGACATGTCGGTCGCGTCGGCCCAGACGCTCACCCCCGAGTTTGCGTCCCACTCCATCTTCCGGCCGTACCCCCGGCCGCAGACCCCGCGCCAGTGGTTCTATCTCTTGTTTCTGCAAGGCTTTGGGTGCGTGGCGGGGGCAGTGCTCCATGAGCGGCTCCCCCGAACGCTGCTCCGTCACAAGCCGCTCCAATACTAACCCCGCAGCGCCGGCATCATCGACTTTGGCGCAAACTTTGCCATTGCCTATGGCAGTGAGTGCCCGGCCGCGCCGCCGACTTTGTCTGACATCCACAGTGTACCAGGGCCAGGCCGACGTCCGAGTGAGTAGCCCTGTGTCCAGGGAGCGCGAGCCGGCGCCGCCGAGCGGCAGGGCGGCGCGCGGCGCCACCCCCTGCGGGCCCTGGCACCAGGCAAAACACGCAAAACACTCCACCCCCTCCACTCGGGCGCTCCACTCGCGTCGACGAGCTGGCTTCTGCGTGGTGTGCTCGGGACGCTTTGCCTGCCGCAGTGCGCTGACCATGCACAGATGTGGGTCTTTTCGAAAAACACCATTGTGAGTCTCCCGCCGCGGAGGGCGTTGTGGACGTAGCCGACACTACCTCTCTACCCCCCCCCCCCCCCCCCCCCCCCCCCCCCCCCCCCCCCCCCCCCCCCCCCCCCCCCCCCCCCCCCCCCCCCCCCCCCCCCCCCCCCCCCCCCCCCC
>JALJEG010000041.1:173320-228470 GCA_023653615.1 Apiotrichum siamense | reverse complement strand
GGGGGGGGGCGTGGGGGGGGGGGGGGGGGGGGGGGGGGGGGGGGGGGGGGGGGGGGGGGGGGGGGGGTGGGGGGAGGGAGGGAGAGAGAGGGAGAGAGAGAGAGAGAGAGAGAGAGAGAAAGAGAGAGAGAGATAGAGACAGAGATACAGAGAGATACAGAGCAAAAGCGAAAACGAGCACGCAACGGGAATGGAAGAGATGGAAAAGAACAACTCCCCCCCCCCCCCACACGATCGCATCCATGACAGACCTCGTAGGCTTGGCAGCTCGCCCTGGCCGCTGCTCCTCTGCGCCCGTGCCCGCCCGGGTGCCAAGCGCCAAGAGTGCCAAGGCCCTTGGAGCCCTTGGCGCCGAGCACGAGAGGAAAACGGCTCCTCCGGCGTAATGCCCCAGGGCTCGCCGCCCCACGCACGTTTCTTTTATTTTATTTTTCCCTCAAACGGCGCGATTACAATCTCCGCCGCGGCATTACAAGACTTGCGCCGCCGCATTACACGACTGCTGCCCCCGCATTACAAGCTGCCGCCGCCGCATTACAAGACCGCATTACCAAACCGTCTTTTCGCAGGAGCATCGACGTCACCCCCCCGCAGGCACGGGCCAGGCTCAGCGACGCGGCGCGGAGATTGCTCCCGAGGGCCGCGCCGGAGCACTGGCCGAGCCAAGCGAGCAAAACCCCCCGAGCACCGCATGGCGCAGCGCAGCGCGCGCGGGCGCCGGCAGCACCTGCCGGGTGCGATCCCGGAGTGTTCACCGCGCAGCACCCCCGCGCTGGCGCCGGCGAATGCGCGCGGGGACGCGCGAATGCGCCGAGCAACAGCCGCCGCCAGTCGGCGGCAGCAGCAGCGGCGCCGGCGCCAACCCCCCCCCCGCGCACCCCGCGCCAAGCATCCGTGCCTGCCGAGCCTTGGTCCGAGGACGCCGATCGACCGGCATGCCGCTGACGACGACAGCCTCCGATGCCTGCCGCGAATTGCCAGATGTGGCGCCGCAGGTGTGCAAGCGCCGCAAGCGCCGGCAAGCGAACATTGCGTCGTGGCGGCGTGGCCGGCCCTGCTGTGCTGCGGGGGAGCGCGGACGCGGACGTGATAGAGGGGTTTCTGGCCTCTGCAGCGCAGGGCCACACGTGTGCTCCGCCTGTGCTCCGCCTGCCGGCCATGGGGCGGTGTGGTCTTGCGGCGACGCGCCGCTCGGCGGAGAAAACGGGAGTGGGACGTGATCCGCGGGTCGCAGTGGCAGGGCCAACAGTGGCAGGGTCCAGTCGCAGCGTCACCAGTGGCAGGGCCACCAGTGGCAGGGCCACCAGTCGCAACATCACCAGCGCAGGTCAGCCGTGTCAGCATTCCCCGTAGGCCACCTGCACCACACCATCATCCCCACGGCACGCAGAACAAGCGATACATCTCGATAAGCAGGCAGCCCGCGACGGGGCAGGAAGAGGGAAAGGGAAATACAAGGACAAGGGATATGACGCAGATGCGCGATGCCAGTGGTCGCTGGTGCCATGCGGTGCAGTGTGATGCGTGCAGTGTGATGCGTGCAGTGTGATGCGTGCAGTGTGGTGCGTGCAGTTGGTGCGTGCAGTTGGTGCGCGCAGTTGGTGCATGCAGTTGGTGTGCAGTTGGTGCGTGCAGTTGGTGCGTGCAGTGTGATGCAGATACCAAGCTGCAGTCATGGTGGGTCGTGCGTGTGTGTATGCAGGGTGCGTGTGTATGCTGCTGTCGGGACGAGGGGTATATACGCTTGCCGGGAAATCTACAACTCGGCTTTGCGGAGAATCTTCTTCTTGGCGCGGAACATGGAGAAGCGCGCGTTGGTGGACATGTCTTTAATGTTGCGTTTTAGCACGTCCTTGGTGTCGGGCCTGCCACAGTCAGCACTGTCCTGACGGGTTCAAATGTCCGCTGCGGCTGCAGCTGCCTCGCGCCCTGCGCAACTGTCCCGCGCCTCGCGCACCTCCCCCCCGCACTCACCGCCAGTCCTCCAGCCGCCCCCCGAGGTCGCCGTGGCGCCCGCCCCACTCTGTCGGGCGGTACCGCTCCTTCTGCTCGTCCGTGACGCGCAGGTCGCGGTCACCCCCCGCCCATCGCGACGGGAGGTACCCGCCGCCGCTCTGCTCGATGATCGTGCTCGGCGGCTTCGTCAGGCTGTCGCCGTACGAAATGCTGCGGTTCGACGGGTCCCGCAGGCTCCCGCTCCCGAGGTCGGTGCCCGCCACGGTGCGCGTCGCGTCCCGCTCGCTCGTGCTGGGCCACAGCGGCTCCTTGCTGCGCGAAACAAAGCCTGTCGGGCCAGAAGTGTCCAACCGCCGGTCGCCGTAGTGTGAGCGGATGACGTGCTCGTGCTTTTGCACCTGTGTCGCGCGGCCGTTGGTCGGGAAGATGATGCGCGGGTCGTCGTCTTCAACAATCTCGATTTCCGGCAGGATGCGCGTCCGTGTGCTGGCAGCCGTGACAGTCGCGTCGACGCCGAGGTGCTTGCCGGAGCGCATATTCCGCCGCTCCTTTTCCTCGCGCTTCTTCGCCTGCGCGGGCGTCTCGGGAAACAACTGCTCACGCGGCCGCTCAACGGGCTTTGAGCGCGATGGCCGCGTAGCGGGCTTCTCAGACGACCGCGATGACGCGCCGCTCTTGACCGATTCTGGTAGCGGGAGCGGTGACGAGGCAGCTGGCGTGCGGGGCGGCCCGGCGTCGAACCCGGTAATGCGCGTGGCCCCACTCGGCGCGCGTTCGATTCTTTGCATTTGGGGCGGGCTCATCGGCGCCTGACCTCTGCGGATGGTGGTGATAGTTTCGTTGCGCCTCGCCTCCGGCAGAGGCTTGTGAATGTCTTTTGGCACGAGAATGTCTGGTCCTACTGTGCGGTGGTCGGCGGCGATAGGCTGCGTGCTGGCAGACACTATCCGGCGGTACGGGGGCGGTGGTTGACGTTCAATCGGCACCCGCTCTCTCTCGGTATGTTTACGCGGCGACTCATCGTTGCCTCCCGCACTGCTTGTCGCGCGCATCGAGACGTGCCCCGTGTTGAGCGAGCTTGCAGAGAGTGAACTCGGTGCGCGGCGGTGCCGAGCAACGGCAGGACTGATGGCCGGGGGCCTCGGTACATGTTCTTCCGGGACCTCGTCCTCGTCAGCGTCCTGGAAGTCATCTCCGTCTTCATCGTCTTCGTCGTCGTCGTGGTCTTCGCCTTCGACTGTCGGGGTCAATGGGGACGGGGCGTGTTGTTGCCGTTGACTGAGCCGCGAATGCGGGCGTATCGACCCGTTGGTGGTGTAGATGGAAAACCCGTCTTCGTTGCCAGAACGGATGCTGGGTGTGGCGGTGCCGCCGCCGGCGCGCATGCTCATGACACTGGCGCGGTCACTTATTATGCTCTTCCGCCGCGCAGCAGCATATCCCGACACCTCGTCCAGCCGTCGTCGCTCTACCTCTGTCCGCCGCCGAATCTCGTCCCGCTCGCGCTCGTCTTCTGTTGTCGTTCGAGTCTCAAACGACGACCGCGGTTGAGTCATGAGCTCCGAGTCGCTGCTGGACCCTGAGGCAGAGTTGCTCGAGTACGACCCTCTCCGTTGGCCCCCAAACGCAGACCGTCGCCGAGACTTGCGCCGCGAGATCTCTGATACGCCGGCGAATGGGTCGTACTCTTGGTCGTGTATCCGACCGGTCGAGTCCAGATAGACGCCTTTCCGACCCAGCAAGCCCCCGCCCTCTCCGCCTTTTGACGCAAAGGCATTTGTTGATCGGGTGGGACGCAGCAGGTTGTCTTCTTTGCTTCGCCTGCTGAGTGCGCTCAACCCGCCAGCGGTGCGCACGGATGACAATCGGCTCGGTCCAGCGGTGCTGGCGTTATCGTCGTCGCCGCCGTATATTGACGCGGTGCGGTACCCTGGTTCAAGAATGTGGTCCAGCTCCGCGCGCTGGCCTGCCAGCGCCTGCTCCTTGTTCTTGCGGCCAAGTTGGAATGCCGGGGGCAGCGGAGAGAAGGAGCTGCCGGGATGCGGGTCATGCATCACCTTGCGATTAAAGTGAAGCTCGGCATAGGCTGGGCGGGGTGTCAGCAGAGGCAGAATATCTCCACCACCACCACCGTCTTACTTACAAGGCTTGTACGTCTTGACCGTGTGATCCGATGTACCGTTTTCCCAATGCCGCGATGAGGCGTAGGGCGCCGAGCCGATGCCGCTGAGACCCTCAGCATTGTGCTCGACGTTCTTGTACGACCGTGACGGCCGTCCTAGCAACGGCATCCTCGGCAGTAGTTGTCGTCGTCGTCGTCGTCGTCCGCTCCCTCAACGGCGGCAGCACACGAAACAGGTTGACGCGCACGTCTGCACCAGCCGAATGGCCCACCGCCAAATGAATCGTGCCTGGGTTGAGGAGCGCTGAGCGCGGGGAGAGAGAAAGGGGCAGTGTGCGCCGTGGTTGGGGGAGAACGGGGGGTGGGACCGTTATCGGGGGGTGGCCTCTGTTTGGGGGAGGATACGAAAGTGGACAGTGTCACGCGCGCGCGCAAGAGAGAGAGGGATCGTGTTGGTAATGTGAATGCGACAGTGGTGCGCGACGCGTGCGGGCGCCGGGGAGAGGTGGGCGGGAGGTGGGCTGGGAGGCAATGTGGAATGAGAGTGTAGTGGTTGGCGGCGGTGGTGGTGGTGGTGGTGGGAGTGCGGATGCGTTGATGTGGGGTGCCCTAACAGATTGTGTTCAAAGTGTCGGTCGGTCTGTCGGGACGCGTGTGGCTTTCGAGGGGCGGTGCTGGTCCGGGAACCGGCGCTGCGGCGATGGGACGTTCCGGGGGGCGTCTGTGCCAGAAGGGGCCAGAGTCAAGAGGATGGGTAAGGAGGGGTGCGGCCGAGAGGTGAGAGACGGCGTCGCAGATGAGATGGTTTGGACAATGTGATGGGTGATGGCGATGAGGAGATGCGGGACGGGGAACGGGGGTGGCCTGGCGCCCGAAGCGACGACGCGGACGGAGAAAAGGGTCACCTTGCATGGGCACCAGCCACCCGGTTGCCACACCAAATGCATTACAAAAATTGCTGATTATTCATTTCATACGCTAATGTAGAACACCGGAAGGCATTTACAATGACGTAGTGCTGCACGCTGCGCCCCATCTCTCACCCCTCCATCTGCCGTGCTGCACGACATTGCGAAAGACAAAAAGACTGGCAGCACAGTCGTCGCCGGTAGGGCCCCAGCAGACGCAGCGACACTCTCAAGACTTGCAGTGTGTTTAATGCACCCCAGTGGCCGTGCGCTTGTGGGCAACCGGCCGCCACTCGGGCAAACGGCCGCCGGCCCATCACACCCGATCCATTCCAAAACCCATTCCAGCGTATCCCGTCGTTTCCATATATCGCTTATCGATGATTAGTATATAGTATACTATCCTCCGACTCGGCGCGCATCCTCCGAGGCGCCGCCGCCGCCGCGCACCCCGAGCACAGTCGGCGCAGCGCTGCACCCACGACGCCGCCGCCGATCGCAGCCCTGACCGCCACCATCGACAATGTACCGGCGGAGATCGAGGAACTGCGGCGCCTGGGGACCTTGGGACCTTGCGGACCTGGCTGGCGCAGAGGAACCATATTGGAGCCCACGACCTCGGTCGACATTGGACTTTTGGCTTGCCTCCGCCGCCGCGAGGGACGCGGGCGATCGCGCTCCGACGGCGACGCTGGGGGCCGGCTCCTTCGTCTGTCGGGCGGCTCCACCGCCATCTCTCGATTAGGACCGAGTGGTTCGGGGGACATGGTGATCTGCGTGCCGAATAGAGTTTGGGGTGGGGAGAAGCCGGCCTATGATGTCACTGTTCCCAACCTATGATGTCACCGCCGGCTGCCTACCATACACGAGTGACATCATGGTGCCCCCGGGTGCGGAGGTTCGGGTGCACCCGTCGGAGCTGGGCCGAAGCCGGCGCTGCAGGAGGTGGCCATGCCAACATCATTCGACATGTCTACGCTGGATGCCGCCACCACAGGAGGTGACCAGGGGCCTGGGCGACAGGGGCCGTGGTCGACAGGGTAAACAAAGCGAGGCAGACAGGGCGTACGGCGGCCGTTGCCAGCTGGGCGCGCAGCGGTCTCGGAATGGGCCGTTGGTTACGCACCCCGCGGGCGTATCGTGATAGGCAGGCGATATCTACCCGCGGGGGGCGGGCTGAAACAAGCTGGGAAGAGGCATGGACGGTGGCACGGGTGAGGAGCGCAGCCAGTCGCGCTGGGGCCGTACCATGGGTGTATGTCTATCCGCATTGGTCCGGCGTGGGTCGTTGAGCGTGGCCTCCGGCTCGTGTGCCTCCGCGCTCCTGCCTCGGGCTCCTGGCTCCGGGTCCTGCCTCCTGCCTCCTGCCTCCTGCCGCCTGGCTCCCGCCTCCTGCCTCCTCCTGGAACTAGGGTTGGCTCCCAGCATGTGCCATTGGCCCAGCCCATGCCGACGTCCGCATCTCCGCATGGCGGTCCCGCCACTCCAACCCAAACCTCCAGGCGGTCAGCACACGATCCGGCCAAGCCAAGTGCGGCGCTGTCGGGGCGGAGCGCGTGAACCTCTCGGCGACACCTTGGCTGCCAGGCCTCGACCATCTGCCGCCACATGAAGAGTAAGACCGCCCGCCGCCGGTGGACCTGCGTCGGGCGCTGCTTCCTGTCGGCAACGCTGCCCACTGCTCTCGCCGGCCTATCCATCGCCGCGGCGTATTCACCGCCTGCCTATTCACTGCCGGCCTATTCATCGCCAACCTATTCATCATGCCAATTAGCTGCTCATTTCGCGGCCAGACGGCTTGACGCTTTGGCGCGCTGGCGCAAATCACTCAGTACCCGCTGCCGGCCGTGATTTCTCGAACCGGTATCGGCTGTCTCTCCGAGTTGGGAGGGAGCGGGGGCGACGCCGGGGACCGCGACGCCGCTAGCCCGATGCCGGACAGGCACCACCGGGGTGGGGCGGGCGCTAGTCGCGCGCGATGGTACACCAGCACGCCGCTCGCATGCAGTCGCCGCCACCGTCTCGCGTGTTTCGGCGGCCGGCGTGTGGACGTCGCATGCTCCTACACGTACGCGGTGGGCAGCCCCCCACAACACTAACCTTGGCTTGCGGGTCGACATCCGAGACACGCGAGACGACTGCGACCGACCCCAGCGCCACAACACTAACCTTGCTTGGCTTGCGGGTCGACGGCCGTGGTTCGGTCCTTGGATGGCCGCTGCTGGTCTGCGCCGCGTCGCGCTGCGTGCGCGCGCGTGGCTTCCACTCTCCCGGCAGCGTGCTGGGCTTCCACTCTCCCGGCAGCGTGCTGGGCTTCCACACTCCCGGCAGCAGTGCCGGGGCTGCACGTCACCGCGCGTCCCAGCAGGCGGTAAGATTGCGGATCGCGGTTGTGGGCCGGAGGCTGTAGGCTGTAGGCTGCAGGCTGCGAGCGCGCCGCGCGCGGCCCCTCCATGGACGCCGTCCCGAATATCAGGGCCCGACGCTTTAGCTCGGCAAGTGTCACGTTCCGACGAGGACAAGCATGGACGATGCAACGGACACAGGCCCAGATGCAAGGAGCCCAGGAGCAAAGAGCCGGGGGTGGAGTGCAGCGGGCAGCAAAGCCGCCAGCGCAACAAAGCAGCAAGCGCAGCAAAGCAGCCTCTGCAGCCCAAACACGCGCCGACAGCTTTAAGCTCACGACCCCGGCTCACAAGAGCAGCAGGCCAACAGCGAAACAGAAATGCACCGCAGAGCATAATCGCGGCCCCGAGCGCAACAAGCGCAGGCCGGCGCGTGGCAGAGGGCGTGGCAGCGCTTCGGACGAGTGCGCGGCGTCGGATTTGGAGGCTTGTCTGCCCGGACACACTGGCGGCGCGGCGCCACTAGCCCCGACGACGGCGGCCTGGGACGCCCACTCACGCGCGTCCGTGTCGCTCACGGCGGTGCACAGAATCACGGCATCGGCAGCAACGGCTGGTTCTCCGCCCACGCCTGGGAGCCACCCCACAAAAGCTGCATCGTGTTGCGAGCGGGAAGAATGTCGAACAAAAGTCGGCACTGCCACGCGCGCAGGAATATATCGGCTCTTCAAGGTTGGGTGGGTCAGTCCAATGCCGGGCCAGGTCCCCGGTCTTCTGGAAGCCCGCCGTCGCCAGCACCAGCACGGCAGCAGCTGCATGCCCGCACGCAATGCAAGCCAAGTGACGGCTGCCGTGAGGGTCGAGAGACGCCGACGCGCACCTGACGCTCGCCCACCCGCTGCCAACGTAAACCGCGCGCAATCGCTTACGGTCCCGCCTGCATCCCCCACCTCGATGCGTGCGGCTGCATGGGCGGCCGACGACTCGCTCCGCGCCGCCGCGCCGCCACGCCGCCGAGCACGCGCGTCAAGGGCGAGCGGCGGTCCAGGATCTAGGAGCCGGTCGGCGAGGGCGTTGCCAGATATAGAAAGTGACGAGCGAGGAGAGACTAGAGGTGAGGCCGCAGTGGAATGGGGTGCTGGGTGTCGTTGCCAAGTGTGCCATGTCAAGAATCAAGATTTTATGGCATGCGTTTCCGGGCTGCGAGAGGGTGTTAGGAGGAGCCGGGGAGAGCAAGTGGGATGCGAGTACGCAGCGCATGGTGGTGCGGCTCTTTGGGATCCTGAGCCACCCCCACCACCACCTCCTGAGGGCTGATCGTGTTTTGGGCCCTTGTCGCGTTCTCTCCTCGTCGTCCATTCGCGCCATTCTCGTCCTTGTCGCCACCACCACGCCGATTCCCTCCTGGTCGCTGGCACGGCCAGTCTCCCTCGCGGCCAGTCTCTCTCACCGCCGGTCTCTGACACGGCCAGCCCCCCCCCCCCCCCGGCCCGCCCCCCCCCCCGCCCGCCCCCCCCCCGGCCCCCCCCCCCCCCCCCCCCCCCCCCCCACAGGCAGCCCCACCGCTGTCTCGTACCGCCGCTCGCCTCGTACGCGCCGCTCCGTCGTCGCCCGCCGCACGCGCCTCGCCGCCCGCCCCTTAACCACGGTGCGTCCGGCGGTCCGGCCCTTCCACCCTCCACCGACCTGTCTCATCCCATCCGACATCCACCCTGATCGCGCGTTGCGTGTCTGCGTGCGAGCTGCGTGCCCGGTGCGACCGACGTCGACGCGCACAGCAGCAGCCAGCAGGGTCCCCGCGCTGCCCGTCCTGCCGCTCACGGTCCCCACCATTTCGTCGACCAAAGCCTCGGACCACCGCATTGGATGGCCCCTGCATGGGATCCTGTATATCCTGCCCAAACCACCCACCGGCCGCAAACAGCAGTGTCCTCCGTCATTGCCCCGCAGTTGCAGCAGCAGGGCAACTCGGTCGCTCTCTCTGCCCCTTTTGCATCTTGACACTTTGCATCTCTCATTTCCCTCCACCATAGACTCGTCTACCCACAAACGCCTGCAATGAAGTCGCTCTTTTCGCGCTTCAAGCAGCATCAGTCACCACCACTACCAACACCACCGCCATCCGAAGACTCGAAAAACGACGACCGCCCGCCGCTGCACTTTGATGCAAAGGACAGGCGAGTGCAAAACCTCAAAAGCTTCTTTGAAGGGAGCGCAGTCGCCGCGGCGAGCGCACCGCGGGCTGGCGGCAATGGCGACGCGACGGTCCGCGTCAAGACCGGCAGGGCGTCGTTTGGCGGCGTCCGCCAGCCCATCCCCGCTGCCCACCGTTCGGCAGCGGCAGCGGCGGCGGCCGAGGCCGAGTCCGAGGCAGCGGCCAACCCACCTTTGTCAAACGACGCCGCTGCTCGGATCCCCGCCGCTGGGCCCGGCCCCGGGACTCGCACATCCATGTCCTTGCCCCCCACCTCGAGCATATCCGCCGCGGCGCCCCGCGAGCGCGAGCCACGCGAGCGGCCACCGTCCCGCTCGTCCGTGACGGCACCGACGACATCATCCGCCGCCCGCGCTCGAGGAATATCCATCACGTCAGGCACCTCAGGGTCGTCTGGACGTTCGGTTCCTCGCCACGCGCGTACCTCGTCCACGGCGACCACCGGTGGCCTTCGGCCCACCTCGCTCGTTCTCACCGACATTGACGAGTGGGTCGTCCGCTCACCCATTCACCGTATGAGCTTGGACAACGTCAAAAAGGTCGCCTTCCAGAGCGGCCCATCCTCGCGCAACGCCAACGCCAGCGAAAGCGACCTCCGCGGCGCGTCCGCCTCGGCCTCTGCCGCGTCGTCGTCGTCCGCCATGGGCGCCGCTGCCGACCCGCCGTCACGCCGTCGATTTGCGCGGAGGGCTAGCTCACCGGTCAACCCTCAGAGCGTGACACCCACAAATGCCATTGGCGCCAACGCCGCTTTGCAACAACAACAACAACAACCACCACCACAACAACCAGGCCAAACCGCGCAACATCCTCGAGGCATGTCTCGGTCCTCGTCACGAACTAGCCTCAACGCGGCTCACCGTACGGGCGCCAGCAACAGCGTCCTGCCGGGCAGCAGCCTGTCGCCGTCCAAATCGGCTACGTCGGTCTTGGCGCCATCAGACGCCTCCACCCTGTCCGCAGCCAGCTACCTCCCCATCGCCGAGAGCTGGTCTGCTGCCATGGACGAGGAGCTCATCGCCAATCTCGGCCCCCGCGAGCGCGTGCGCCAGGAGGTGCTCTGGGAAATTGTCAACAGCGAGGAGCGGTGAGTGCCAAGGTCACACCGTCGGGTAGCTGGCCCCGGCTGACTCGCTTTGCAGATATGTCCACGACCTCATCCGACTCAACGAGACCTTCTGCCGCGCCCTCCTGCCTGCGCGAGAAGGCGAGAGCTCGTTCTCGCTACCCGACCCGCTAGCGCTCACGCGTGTCACGTCGCCAGTGTCGTCGTCGGGCCACACGGACGAGGCACACCTGCCGATTGCGGCCCAATTCTCGCGCTTCTCGACAGACTCGTTTGGCGACGCAGCAAAACACATGTCCTCGCCCGACATTCCGCAGGGCTCAGACAGCGAGGCTGCACGCCAAAATGCGTACAACATGCTGACGCGCTCCACATCCACCAACAAGAGCAACGGAGAGTCGGGAACAGGGTCAGCCCACGGTTCGACCGTCGGCACACCCGGCGCGTCGGTGTCCATTGCTGCTGACAAGGACAAGGACACGGACAAGCCGCTCCCCCGCCTCGGCACCAACCGGTCCAGCAGCAGCGCGCGAAAGCGTCTGAGTTTTCGCCGCAACAGCAGCAATCCCAGCACCAGCTACTCGCGCTTGACCTCGCGGACGAGCTTTGGCAGCAGTTCCGCTGGCGCAGCGGACGGGCCGATCACGCTCCCCGACGATCTCGAGCAAGTGCTGACTGTCATCTCGAACGGCATCCTCGAGGGACACATCAAGCAGGTGACCGCGCTCCGTAAGCGTTACGACGAACAGTTTCCCCTGGTGCGCAGTTTGGCAAACGTGTTCACCTCTCACGTAAGTGCCGATTGCGTGGACATGTTTTTATTTTTTTGGGCTGACAAACAAAGTCGGAGCTGTTGCGCGAGTATGCGACGTATATCCTCCACCTCGAGCGCGCGCTTGCACAGGTCGACGAGGCGCTTGTCATGGCCGAACAGATTGCGACTGGAGGACGCCGCTCCTCGCGTCGTCTCGAGGAAACACAACTGGGCAAGCTGAGCAAGCTGCTGTCGGGTCTAGAGGATCTCGCCGCCGAGCGTGGCGAGGCAGGCCTGAGCATCTCCCTCAGCAAGCCGTTCCAGCGTCTGCTCAAGTATCCTCTCCTGTTTCAGAACCTGCTGTACAATACTTCGCCGTCGACTCGCGAGTATGAGGCGACGCTGGCGATGGTGGACGAGGTGCAGAAGATTGTGCGCACGATCGAGGACGAAAAGACGTCGTGCGAGGAACGCGAGCGGTCGCGCGACGCGTGGGCGCGAATTGAGGGCATGGAGAAGAACAAACAGCTCATGGCGCCCAAGCCCAAGCGGCTGCTCGTGTCCGAGACGGCTGTCCCTGCCAGCCGCGCCGTGCCGGTCTCGTCGGCCGGGGGAAAGGAGCGCAAGGAGCGCAAGAGCCACCGCCTGAGCGACATTCTCAAATCCAAGAACCACGACCAATGGATTGTGCGGTTCACGGACGTCAGCCTCTTGTGCGAGCACATTGGCACGACGACGCTACCCATGACGACCAAGCTCGGCACGCTCAAGTCGGAAAGCCTCACAGACCTGAGCACCAAGCGCATGAGTGCCATGGGCCGGCGACACGGCACCATGAAACCGCGCAACCTGTACAAGGTAGGCCTCATGACGTGGGTCACCAGCTGACCCCCGCGTAGTTTCTCAAGGTCTACGAGTGGCACGAGCTCAAGGCGCCGCCGCCAAAACTGACCGTCGAGAAGCCGGTCGCGCGCCGCATACTGCCCGATCTAGCAGAGGCGCCAACGCGCACTCCCGAGAAGATTGTGCCGCTAAAAACGGGCGACGAGGCAACGACCAAGCTCACGCCGCGCCGCCGTACCACGTCCACGGCGGGCACGTACGACGACGGCATGTCGGACAAGGTCAGCGTCATGTCGTTTGCGTTCCGCGGCGAGGCGCGCCCGAACCCGCTGGCCTCCAACGGCCGTCTGCGCGCGGTGCCGCTGCCTCCCGCGTCGTCGCGCGTGACAAAGTCGGGTGTGCCCCCGGGCATGGGACTACACGAGCGCCGCGGCTCGACGGGCATCACGAACGCTGCGCAGGCCAAGTTTGGGCACCGCCTGCGTGCAAGCGACGACGTGACGGTGCGCCCACCGTCGCGTGTGCGCCGCTCCCTGCCGCCCGCGATGGCGTTGAGCACGCGTGCGACCAACACGCCGGCCACGGACCGCGACCGCGCGTCCCCCATCCGCCCGCCGTGGAACAGCAGCACGCGTCCCGATATGGTGAGCGACTTTTCGCGGCCGACCAGCTCTCGTGCCATGATCCGCCCCAAGACGTCGGCGGGCACAGTCAAGGACACGACGGTCGTTGGCGGCTCGGTGACACCGCTCAAGGGGTCGCCGCAGCTGAGCGCTGGCGGCGGCAGCAGTGGCGGTAGCACGGGTGTTCAGGTCGTGTCTCCGGCAACGGCCGCGGCGGCGGCTACGGCTGTGGCCAACGCGACTGCCACCGGGTCTGCGGGGGTGTCTGCGGCAATGCCGGCTGCCGGCGCGGGAAACGGCACTGTTGTGGGTCTGGGGATGTGGGAGGAGCGGCCGGGGCTCAGTGCTGCCACTGCTGCGCGCATTGCGCGGCGCAATCTGGGCGGACACATTTGAGTGGGAATGGGAAGTGAGCGGTCCGTCCTATGGCGAGGGGGAGGGGGGGGATGGCGGAAGGGGGCGGTAAGACGAGGCCCGACGTTGTATCTATTTTTTTTTTCTCTCTTTCACGAACAAAGTGGGCACGACCACCCCATTTCTCACTCCCTATCACTACCACTACCAGCTACCACACTTCCTAACGACATCCATGATTGACACACATTCATTCCGGTCCGTTCCCCAGCCTCAATCTCCGCGCCCACCCGCATTCCATTCCCCTCGTTGACTCGCCTTGACCCCCATGCCCATGCCCATTTGCACCCCCGATCCATCATTGCACACCGACGACTGCACACTTGATCAAGGACACTCTAGCGCAACCCCGCCCGTAGTGTTTTCACCCGCCTCGCGTTCATGCTCTATTCCTTTTTCCTTTTAAATCTCTCTCTCTCTTGTCTGTATCCCAAGGGTGTATGCAGGTGCCGTATAATGCTCCTGCGTCTGCGGCGGTGGGACAGACCTGGAACGGACCTGGATGTAGCCGGCCGCAGGATATCTGATATCTTGTTGGTTGTCGCGGTGCGTGCCTGCCTGGCACGCCACCCATTTCAGGCGCGCGACTCCCAGGGGGGAGGGGATTCCAACGGGGAGGGACGGAACAAGGTGCCTGGGGTGCGCACGTGGGGTGGACGATACGTAATGCTCCGAACGGACATGGCGACCGGGACGCCGGCGTTATGTAAGGGACCGCGGGCACCGGGGGACGGCGCGGACCTCGCCCGGGGAGCCCCGTGGCGATCACGTGTGGCGGAGATGCGGCGGGTGGCACACGCCGAGTTGCAGCAAGCGCGCCAGCGCGCCAGCGGGCGAGCACCAGGAGGCTCTCTCTCTCTCTCTCTGCAGAGCCATGCGCCGCGCAGTGGGCCAGGGAGGCCAGGGCCCAGGGGCCGAGGCGCATAGGCAGACGTAAAGAGGGGGGCCCAGGGTCGAACAATGGCCAGTGGCGCAGTGGACGCTGCCCCTGGGCCCCTGGGTTTGAGCTGCGACCGCGCCCGCCCAGAGGTCGCCGGCCTCGGGCTTGTGCGAGGGCGTCGGCGACGGGCTTGGGGGTGGTGCTGGGGGGGGTGGGAGTGGTGGTGGGGGTGGTGGGGGTGGTGCTCGCGCTGATGCTCGCGCTGGTGCTCGCGCTGGCGCGCTGCCCCCCGCCCCGCTGCCGCTCTGGCAGACCCCCCCGCGCGGGACGCGGGCGCCCTGCCCGGCTCATGGCCGAATGTGCCGGGCAGCATCGCTCCGTCCCCCGCATGCGCGTGGCCTCGACGGCCCCTGCCTCTTGGGCCGGATCCTGATCCTGAGATGTGGTCTTTGCTCTGGCGCACGCCGCGGCGCTCGTTTTAGACGACCACCACGCCGCCACCGCGCGCACCCCGTCCAAGCCGCCAGGAGCCGAGGCGCTCGGCGCCAGGCGCGCCCCGCGCCCAGCATTGCGCCAGCAACACGAGCTAGCCGGGTGCCCCTCTCGCTAGATCTCGCACGACCTCGCCGAGCGGCGCCCGGCGCGCCCGTCCGCTGCCTTTGTTATCTGGTGCCAGGCGGACGCACTGCGTCGGCGAGTCGGCGCGCCGTCTCGATCCCGCCGGGGCGTGTGCAACTGTCGGCTGTGTGCAACTCTGTCGGCTCTGCACCACGGCTCTCTGCAACACTGTCGGCTCTGCACCACGGCTCTCTGCAACTCTGTCGGCTCTGCACCACGGCTCTCTGCAACCCCCAGTCGCGCTCAACGATCCGACTCTGCGTGCCAAACCCCCCCCCAAGCCTATCGCCGGCTGTATACTAAGCGCGCGAGCTCTGCCTGCCCGACGCTCGCCCGCTTCCACCCACACGCCACGCCAGGGGCCACCGCCGTCGCCAGCGTCGCGTTCGTCGAGGCCTCGCGCACCGGCACCGTGCTCCTCGCCCCCCCTTGACCTCCCCCCGGACCCAGCGTACCTTGCCGCGCACGCAGGCCAGGCCCAGCCCGTCAGGTCGGCCAACGAACGCAACGCAACGCAGCGCAACGCGACGCAACCCAACGCAACGAACCCAACGCAACGCAACGCATTCTCGCGTCTCGCGTGATTCCTTCACGCTCCGCCGCCCGCCCGCACGGTTCCCGGTGCCCAGCAGCTTCGACCACCGCGCGACGAGCTGTATCCCACACAGCCCTCCGAGAGGCTGGTCTCCACTGTCGAGCCCAGATCCTCTCCTCACAGCGACCCCGTTTCTCGGCCACCTAGTGCCCGGTGCGCGCGACACAGCTGCTTCCACAGCCGCCGCCCCCCCTTGTCCCGACCTGGCAGTCATCCTGCATCTGCCCGCAATACAAAACCATGGACAAGGACAAGGACGCCCGTTCGTCCACCCTCTCCTCGTCGCTGTCTCTCACCCCGTCCCCCTCCCTGCCCTCTCCGGTGCCCCGGCCGCGGGCGCTGACACCCCCGCCGCGCCGCCCCGCCTCGCCCATCACCCCCGCCCCCTCGTCGCCCCGCGTCAACACCGTCCCCCTGCCCGACCTCTCCCCCGGCCCCAGCCCCGTCCCCATCACAGTCACCGGGCCCAGCACCCCCGTCGCAGGCATATTTGGCATGATGGGCCTCAGCCTCGAACCCGGCGCCTGGACCATTGGCTCCCCGGTCCCCGTGTCCGGCCTCGGCATCGGCCCAGGCGCGTCCCTCCCTGCCAGCGGCGCGGGGACACCGACGCGCAGCCACCACCACCACGGCAGCGCCATCTCCCCCGCCGGCCTCATAGCCCTGCACAACTCGTTTGAGCGCTACGAGCGCGACGCCGAGCGCCGCTGGGTCGCGACCAGCACCACCACCAGCACAGCCGCCAGTCCCGAGGGATCCCCCGTCCGCAGCATGACCACGCGCGCCCCTCTCCCTCCCCTCATCATCAACGACGACCCGGACACACACGCAAACGGCTTCCACCTCCCAGAGGAAGCCGCCAATCACCCACAGCACGGTGGTGCAGAGCCCGCGCCCGAGCACCACCACCAGCCTTCTGCAGACGACGCCGCAAGCCCAACCACCCACGCGCCGCTGCCGCCGCATAGTGACCACGGCGAGAATGGGCCCGAGGCGAACGCGCCCGGCTCGCCGCCGTCCTCGTGCTCCTCTGTCTCGTCGGCCTCGCGCCGCGGCTCCACGTCCTTTCCATCCCTCGCGCCGCCCCAGCAGCCGCTGGCCCTGTCGCTCAACTCGCGGCCAACCCCCGAGCCGCTCGTACTCCCGTCGAGCACCCACATGGCCTTTCCCCTTCCCACCCCGCGCGTTCTCGACCTCGACGAGGTCCGCCGGCGCCGCCACGAGGGCGTCCTCACCCACTGGCCGGCTGTGACACGCATCGCCGGACACACGGTCATCCACCGCGCCGTGCCGGGCAAGCCGGAAGAGTATGCGTTTTTGGATGAGGGGGACAGTGGCGCCGGATTGTTCCGCCCAGCGATCGACGCCGCGGCTTCGTCGTCCACTGTTGACCCCTCGCCCTTTGGCACTTCGCCTCCCGCGTCCACTCCCCTCGCCCTCGTCCGCCGCTCCCGCTCGCCCTCGCCTGCGAGCACCCGCCGCCCCTCCCTCCCGCTGTCGCGCCGCAGCTCGCGCCCTAGCAATCCCGCCATCTTTGGTCCCGACCTCGCCGGACCCCTCGTCGCCCGCATCGCCCGCTCCAGGGCTGCCGGCACTCCTGAGGCCTGGTGGGCATGGGGCGCGCCCGCCATTCGTTCTGCGGCCTGGGGTGTTCTCGAGGATGAGCCCCCCCTGGAGTCTGTGACTGCTGCCAACCCGCACTCACACGCAACGACCACTGTCGAGACGGTCACGTCGACCACCACCACCACCGAGACCGAGGAGGTCAAAGACGGCGACGAGATCACCACCACGACCGTCACCACCACGGATACCACCACCACCACGTCTGCAGAGACCACCACTTGCGCCTGTGCCGACTCGCCGCTCTCGTGGGGCGAGGGCGGTGGGTTCACCACCCGCCTCGGCAGCTTTGTGTTTGCGCCGCCGTTCGAGGAATGGGAGGCCTCGGAGATGCGGGCGGCCGCGGCTGCGGCTGTCGCTGCTCTGACCGTGTGTGACGGCGCGTGCGGGTGCGAGGACGAGCCAGTGGCGCTGTTAGATGATGGGGATCAGGCAGACACGGCACAGGAGGTCGAGGTGTCACACCTCGTCGAGGACCAGGTGACGCCGACGGAGAGGACCCCGACTGCGGGGACGACGCGGGCAGTGGGTGGCAGCGCGGAGTGTACCGCAGACGAAACTAGCACCACCGCTGCAGGCACCAGCCGCGCTGGGCCATTAGCCAAGGCCGAGTCCAAGGAAACCGCCGGCGATGACGTTGATGCGGCCGCGAGCGGTCTCCTCGGCCTGTCGCTCGCCTTTTCGCGCCCCGCGATCCGCCTCTCCAAGTCCCCCTTCAGCCTCGACAAGGACAACGAGCGCGAGGCGCGGGATCCCGCTCCCGGGCCACCAGACTCGCACGCCGCTGGGACCGCTGGCACCGCTGGCACCGCTGGAAGCGGTCCGAGCCGCCTCCCGGAACCGCCAACCACGCCGCCCAACGCCCCAGTGCCGATGCCAAACGCCAATGAGCCGATGAGCCCGCGCAGCCGGCGGCTGGGGAGCGTGTTTGGCCTGAGCCCCCGGAAGCGCAAGTGAGGAGATGTTGTAGTAGAGTCGCAATGCGGCCATGGTCGGGCCGGCAGGCAGACTGGGACGCAGGCAAAAAGCAGCCGTCGGAAGCGGCCGGGACGGGCGGGACGTTGCGGACCGCAGCGGACCGCGCCGACCACCGCGCTCGGCTGATAGAGATGAAGAGTGCCAAGAGCGAGACGACCAGAGACGGGAGGGGGTGCTTGGTGCGGGGCTGCCCCGGCTGGGCGTGTCGTGTCGTAAGCTGGCGCATGACAGTAGAAGTAATAGCCCAATGTCTATATTTCGCGACACGGCACTAGCATCATTGTCCTGCAACGTGGCTGCCGGCGGCGCCGAGAGACGCGACGTGGGTAAGACATTGTGGAACACGGCATCCCGGCCTCCCAGGCGGCCAAGACACGCCCCGCTCGCAGCGCGGATTCGCCGGCGCGTGGCTGGCGTGTGAGACTGGGAGATAAGGGCTGCCGCCGCGCGCTTCTGGCAGGCACAGAGCATGCTGGAACATTGCCCGATCACCGCCATGGGTTGCCACAGCGGCGAGCGGACGCGGCGCGACGCCATATCTCGGAACAAGCTCGCCGTGGTCGGAACATGGCGTCCGGCCGGGCACCACATGCGGCCGCCTGCTCCTTTGCAGTCGTCTCGGCAGCGCAGGACATTGGCCATGGCCGTTGGAAAACTCGCCGAGAGCAGTTGCAGTTCCGGACGTGTCGGGAGCCGGCCGGGGGGGGGGGGCAAGTGGCGCGCGCCACGTGGGCCTGGCGCGGTGATCGATCCAGGCCTGATCGGCGGATCGCCGGTGCTGACGTGTTGCGCCGTGCTCGGCGGCACATGCGTGCGGCAGGGCGTGCGGCAGGGTTGTGCGGCCTGGGAGAGGCCTGTCCCCAGCCGGGACTGGAGACAGACATTTGTCCGCAAACTCGGTGGCAGGTTCTGGCGTGCTTGCCCCAGGTTCCTGGCCGCGCGCGATTCCAGACCCGCTCCCGGACTTGCACGCGCGCCGTCCCCGGCACGGCGTGTCTGCGCCCGAGGATCGCCGGCAGCAGGGGTCGAGTTGCCGCCGGACGGCCGGCGATCGCCTGTGATCGCCGCGGTGCGCGCGAAGAGATCTGCAGCGCGGGCGCGTGCGCGTCTGCTTGTGTTTGTGGGTCGCGGAGGTGTGGGCTGCATCCGGTGCCTGGTGGTGGAAGAAATTTTTAATTATTTTTTTCGTATTTTTTTATTTTTTTATTTCTTTATTGTTTTTATTATTATTATTTTATATTCTCCATTAAAAAAATGTATCATCCCCTGCAGCCAAGCCGCACGGTGCATGCGCGTTGGCGCGTGCTGGCGCTGCCTGGCGCCGGGGCCGCCCACATGATCCGCCCGGGCCCTCTGGGCGGCGTCGCGATGCCATTGTTCGTGCGCCAGCCACGCCAATGTCGGCAGACGGTGCGCGGCTTCGTGCCGTGACATCAGCAGCAAAAGCTTCACCACGGTTTCCACTGCCGGCCGCTGCAACTTTATCTACCGGCCCCCCTGCTGGATCTCCTCTCTCTCCCCATCTCCCTCTTCGTCTCCATCCTCGACTCCAGCCGCAGCTCTCCGCTCCACAGCTCCCCCCGCCCCCCAGGAAACACCACCACCATGGACGCCATCGCCCCCCTTGAGGTCCCCCTCCACCTCGTCAAGAACGACTACACGTCGCAGGAGCCCATCACGCTCAGCATCCCGAGCCGCAACATTTCCCTCCTCGGCGTGAGTAGAGGGGCGCGGGGGACGGCGGTGCGCGCTGGCGCCCTGGCACTCCCGCCGCTCCCACCCGCATCCATTCCCGTCCACCCGCTGACAGCCAGCACGACTACAACATCACCAACGCCAAGACCGGCGAGGTCGTCCTCAAGGTCAAGGGCCGCCCCATCAGCTTCCGCAGCACGCAGAGTGAGTAGCCGGGGACCGGTCGGCGTCGATACCGCGGTGGGTCGCGCACGCGGACGGCGGACTGCCTCTGGATGGCTGGGGCGGACAATAGGGCGAACCCCATCCGGAGTCTCCGGTCGGAAAGCCACTGCTGCAGGCGCCTGCCTACGTCATGAACAGTGGCAGTGATGCTGGCCCCGCGTGCTCACACGCACCCGTTGTGGCTACCCCTTGCTCTGTGACAGCTGTTCTTTGTCGCGTATCGCGGCCTCCCCGCGCATTCACGCTTCGCGTGTCGCCGCCCGCTTCGCGTGTCGCCGCAGTGCTTCGCGCGCCGCCGTCCCTAGCAGGCCGCTCACAGACTGTCCACTGACGCGCCAGCCTTCTGCTCCGCCGACGGCAAGGACAGGCTCTTCCACATCAAGTACTACAACGGCGAGCGCCCCCACTTTGAGGGCCAGCGCCTCGACATGATCGACGTCTCGTGCGACTGGTCGAGCGACAACCTCGCCATCTTCGCCGTCTACGAAAAGGAGAGCGGTGAGTGTGCATGGCCGCGCTGCGCGCCCCGCGCCTCGACCTGCCCCGCCCGCTGAGCCCCACTGACACTCTCCAGCCCAGGGCGAGCTCACCCGCCAGGCCCAGATCTACCTCCCCTCCAACACCACCGAGCGCCTCGGCGTCATCCGCGGCCCCCGCTTCATCGTCCGCGGCGACCTCGACAGCGAGTGCGAGATTGTCCTCCGCTCCACTGGCCAGGTCCTTGCCGTGTTGCGCCAGCTGGGCGGCGATGCCGCGGAGCGCGGCCGCACTCTCCCCACCGACCCCGCCACCGCCGTCCACCCCAACTTTGAGCTCACGGTCGCCCCCGGCATGGACTATGCCGCCATGGCCGGCATTGCCACGAGCTTCAACCAGCTCCACAACCGCTCGCTCGCCGGCTCGCAGGCGCACTCGCGGCCCCAGTCGCGTGCCGCCTCGCGCTCCCGCGGCCCGAGCCGCAGCGCGTCTCGCGCCGGCAGCCGCGCCGCCAGCCCCTCGCGTGCGCCCCCCGTCGACTCCAAGTCTATGTTGTTCTCCAACTAATTGACCCCGTCACCCTCTCCATCTCATCTTTTTTTTCTTGTATAGTTCGTATTCATAATAATAACATTTGCGTTGTCGGACATTGAGCAGCGAGCGGCATTCACGTCAGCAGAGGTTAGATGCGGCGCTGATAACACATCGATCATGGGCTGTGCCCTGTCCCAGGCTTATCAGTGCGGCGGCTAGTGTGGCGGTCAACACGGCCATCAGCCAACCATGGTGCTAATATGCCGGGCACAGTCGGGCTCGGAGGGCATGACCCTGGGCCGCCTGACAAGAGTCGAGGACGTTATCAACAGTTCCGTGCGGCTGGGTCAGGATGGCTGGGCATCGTCAGGTCTCGGAGCCCGTCCACTTGGCGCTTGTCTCGGCGCTTGACTCGGCGCCTGACTCGGCGCTTGCTTCTCTAGGCCACCAGGCACCGGCTCTGCGAGCACACCACCGCCCGAGGCTGAGTTCATCCACCATCTGCCTGGTGCAGTCCAGCGCCTACTTCTTCCCGAGGACGTGCGCCGTCACCTCGATCTCAATCTTCATCTCCTCGGTGAACAGCCCCGCCTGTATCATGGTCGCCGCCGGCCGCACGTCGCCAAACCATTTCTGCAGCACCGGCCACGTCTTGGCAAAGTCGGCGCGCTCCGGCAGGATGTAGTGCACGCGCACGACGTCGGCCATGCTCGCGCCCGCTTCGGCGAGCGCGCCGGCGATGTTCTTGAGCGTCTGGTCCGCCTGCTCCGCGACGTCGGGCGAGATCGCGCCCGTCGCATAGTCATAGCTGCGGGGCGGGTCAGCGCGGATCCCATGGGCGTGGCGCCGCGCTAGCTGCCCGAGGTGTGTCCCGCGCCGGCGGCCCAGGAATACTTGCCCAGTAGTCCCCGCGACAAACACCCAGTCGCCCGAGACGACCGCGCGCGAGTAGCCGATCTTGGCCTCAAACTCCGATCCGGACGATACCAGGCGGCGCGACATGGCTGCAAACGTGTTGTGAGAGTGATGCTGTGGGAAAGAAGTGTACGAGTTGGTCAGTAGGGTACGCGGCGCCCAGCCGGTAGCACCTGGCCAGGTGCAAGTCGAGTCGGAGTTGCCGCTGGTGGCCTGGCTAAAGCCGAGTCGATGACGCCGTAGTTTGCCGACGCTAGCACTGAGACTGAGGAGTCCGCCGTTGCGTCTCCATCGTGCATTGCGAGCAGGTAGGTCGGTTGTCCTGGCAGCGCGCGCGCATGTGGCTCGTCGCAAGGTCGCGCATGGACGGAAGGGGACGGGTAGTCATTCTAACAATAACTGATTTCATGTTTTTAAAAAAATAAACAAAATAAATAATAATAATAAAAATGAAAAAAAAATCCAGTCTTGTTGCTTATTTCTTGAATCAAACAATGCAGTCGCACAACCAGACACGGATCATGCATACAAGCCGACGCCTCCTCGTGGGAGGAGAGTATGTCAGGCAGGCTCGCTGCACTCACTGAGGACAGATGCAAGTCTGGGCGAACGGCGTTGCCATCTCGTGCGTGTCTGGTTGGCTCGTATCTTCAGGCACTGTGGCACTTTGGTTCCAACTTGGCTCTGTCTTGTATTGCCTGTGACATCGGGCAACCTGCAGGGGAGAGTCTTACGCTTGGTAGCGACTGTCTTTGCACGTCTGGACTTTGAGACAGAACCGGGAGGGCCCAGCCGGTGACGTCGAGTATATCCTTGTCGGCAGACCTTGGACGAAGGTGATGGACTGGACAGCCGTTTGTGTCCCGGCGAGTCAGCCAGTAGCTAGTACGCGGAGGTGAGGCCTAGGGGTCCCCGGTGCCATACTGAGCTAGGATCCCGGGCGATGTGTGATTAAAGGGCGGAGAGGTAGGGCGAGGCAGCACGAGGCAGGCGAGTGCGTGGCTGGTGGATGGGGAGGGGACAGGCACATGGCACAGCGTATGCGTTGTGCCCTCCACTAGGGGGTAGTCTCCACCGACGGCCAGCTTGGCTGTCTTGCGGCCTTTTTTCATGCGTCTGCTATCCCAGTGTCTACTCTGGACGTCATCTCCGGCAGAGATGAAGCTGACTAGGAGCTGGGATGGGATGGCCCGGGTGTCAGCGCGACAGTGATCGCACCAGAGGGCCGGCTCTCTGCATGCCGTCAGTCAATGCCCGATGCGATGACTCGTCACTGTCACTGCTAGGGCGTTCCTCTCGAGCGTCGCGAGAATAAGTCACCCTCACGGTGAGCAGTGAGGGGCAGCGGACTCTCGGCCTCACACCAGAGGGCTTCGAAGCGGCCACAGCTGCCAGCCTCCTCCGCGCCTACAGGGGCCGCCGCCTGCCTACGCGTCCGGATGACCCCGGCTCCGTCCCCAGAGCGGGCGCAATCGCGCTGCGCCCCACCCAGGCAGCGGCTCTTGTGGTGTAGTGGCTATCATACTCTCTTAGGGTTGCCGACGGCATCCTAAGCGGCTGGGAAACCAGCACACATAGTGGGAGTGGTCCTCGGTTCAAATCCGGGCAAGGGCCTTTTTGGACGGGGGAGTGCTGGGGGTGTCGAGCGCCGGCGGGAGCCTGCGGCTCGGTGGGAGAGGGACTAGGGGGAAGGGTTCTCGGAATGGAAGGGCTCTCGGAATGGAAGGGTTCTCGGAGTGGAAGTTCTCGGAGGGACAAGCTGCGGGCAACTGCAAGACGAGAGGCCGAGGCCAAGGCCGAGGCCAACGTACCCGGGGCACCGAGCCGGAGTTGGTCGTGCTCCGGGCAGCGGCCGAGTATAGGCCTCTCCAAGGCGAGAGATGGCCGGACCGCGCGGACAGGCGGGCAGGGAAGACTGCACAAGTTACATTCTGATGGTGCTCCGTTTCCGGCCCAATGTGCTGCACGGCCTGGGATCGGCATGTGGCGGGGCGGATGCGGCGGCCCTGCCGGCCCAGCATGTCGTGAGGCAGGTGTTGTCAGTCGGATCAGAAGAGGGATCGCGCAATCCATGTCAGTGGCCCTGCCAGCGGCGCCGTGCTGCGCCAGAATGCGCACAATGTAATCCGCCACACCCACGAGTCGGCGTCGGAGCGGTGCCCGCCGGTGTGCGAGCGGCGCTCTCCAGCCAGAGGGGCAGAGCTGCCAGGACAGAGCTGCCAGGACAGCTGCAGGAGAGGGCACCGAGGTCCGCTGGTGGTGTGCGCGCGCTACACTGCCCGCCGCCGGCGGTCTCCACCATCTCCGCGATCAGCAGCCCGGGAATAGACGCAGCCCACACGGCGATCCCGCGCCAAGCCCTCCACAGACGCCACGGCGATCCCCCGTCGCGCATCGCGCCCACACGCGATCGTCGCCGTGGCGTCCGCGCGCCCACGGCCCCGAGCGGGGACTGGCGCTCTCGGCGGCGTGCGCTGTGGTCTGGACGCCGGCTGATCATGTCTGCGTGACGATCGCGGTGATCGTCCCGGGGCGCGTGGCCAATCGGCGGGCGTGGGAGCGGCGGCGCGGGGTGCCTCGGCGGCAGTGCCTCGCGGGGGATGGCACGCGCTTGATCAGCTGGGGGCGACCTGAGGTGGGCCTCTCGGCATCGCGAGGCGGGCCTCGGCATCGTGAGACGGGCCTCTCTCGGCATCGTGAGGCGGGCCTCTCTCGGCATCGCGAGGCGGGTCTCTCTCGGCATCGCGAGGGCCGACCAGCAGCCCGCAGCAGTGTTTCTTTTGTTGTGTGCGGGGGGTTGCGTTGCCTCGGGGCCGGCGTCTGGTCCAGGCGTCTGGGGCTGGTCTGTGCAGAATGGTCACCCGAGACGGAGGTGGCGAGGCGGCAGGGAGGAAATGCAATCTCTCGCACCTCACCTCCCCAGCGGCTGGCCGCAATCTCTCCAGCAGCTGGCCGCAATCTCTCCACACAGTCTGTCCCAATCTCTCCACGCACTGGCAGCGTCGTCGCTGTCTCTGCCGCCATCTCGCCCGCCATGTCTGCGGCCAGTGCTCAATAAACGCCGATCGATGACGAGCAGGCGGTGGCAGTGACGCCAGCAGACCACAGGCGGCGTCACCACTGCGCGTCGACGACTCCCAGACATGACACAATTAGGGATCCCAGCCGGCTGTGGCAGTTGGCACAGCCAGCGGTGACGCAACAGCCCCCGTCGACTGCTGGTCTCATGATCCGTGCGCCGTGCTCCGTGATTCAGTTGTGCCTGCGTTGTGCGTCGTGCGACGTGCGACGTCGCCGCGACCCGTGACGTTGCTCGCCAGCAATAGCATCGCCTGGAAGCGGCAAGCCGCCGTCGGCGCCAGGGGCGGCGCAACAGCATCCGCGAGCGACACCACAGCAGCAGCAGCGGAAGCAGCAGCAGCGTAGATTCGCGCCGCGCGCACGGGGCGGGTCCACCGACTGGCCCACCGAGGCCCACCGACTGGCCCACCGAGGCCCACCGACTGGCCCACCGAGGCCCACCGAGGCCCACCAAGCACAAACGCAACAGGCACCCCACCGAGCACAAAGGCAACGGGTGCCCCACCGAGCACAAGCCCTACCGAGCACAATGGCAACCTCACCGCGGGGAATCGAGGGCATCGGTGTTCGAGTTGTGTCGCAACGTTAATTATAGCACGGCAATATGCACCTATCCACCCCACCGCCACGTGAACCGACAGATTGCACCCAATCACTGCCCGCTGGCGGTGGCGGCGGCGCTGGCGGGTTTACCCAGGTTTACCCACGCAGAGCGTTCCCGGATCCGGTGTGCATTGGGGGCCGCATCATTGGCAGATGGCGAGATGCAGGATGCACGCGAGATGCAGGATGCACGCGAGATGCAGGATGCACGCGAGATGCAGGATGCACGCGAGAGGAGATGAGCAGATTCCAGATGCACCGCGAGATTGCGTCCCGCTGCAGCCACCTGCAGCACATGGGAGCCGTATCCCCGCAAATTCGCGCAGCGACGTGTACGCAGCGCAGGCAAGTCGCAGAGATTGCTGATCTCGGAGCGATGAGCTCATGGAATGAGATCACTGATCACAAACGGACATGGAATGGCAGCGCGTGCATGCCGACACACGCCGGCGAGTGAGACATGGGCGGCTTCACGTGAAGACGGAGGATCGAGCAGGCGGCCGTTGGTGTCTGCCGATGACGTCCGGGCTTCGGAGGGGGCAGGCATTGCATCATGCTGTGTGGTGGCTCGTCTTGTTCCAAGTGCGTCAGGCGCGTGCCGTGTTACAGGCTGCCAAGTGCACCGCCGGCGCCAAGCCGCTAGTGGACCCGCCGCTAGCGGCAGTCTCGCGCACTCGCGCGGGAGCGAGCGAGCTGGGGGGCACCGAGTTGACGAGCCACAGCGCGGGCAGCGACTCGTCTCCCCGACTGTTTTGTTTACCGTCGCGCAGGGGCCGTCCAATGATGTGCCCGGCCCGCGCGCACACCAGCGCGATGGCCGTTCCGCGGTGAGGGGCCAGGGGAACGCGGGCGTGGGATGGGCATTGCCAGCCAGGGGCTGCTTGCATGGGCTGCCATGGTTTGCCCGAGGCAGCGAATGGCGAGCCGGCAGGGGGGACGCGCTAGTCGGGAGACACACCGGGGGTGGCGTGGCTGCCATTTGCGCAAAGCGCAGAGCGTTGCTGCAAAGGGGTTTTATTTTTTTGGCTCTTTTTTTCCCGTTCTGCTCTCCGTAGGAAGCCACTCATGTCCGCGTGCGCGCAGCTCGGCGACGACACCGCAGGGCTGACTGACGGGCACGGGACGTCGCTGGACAACGCAGGCGGCGAGGACATTGCCCGGGAATCCCGAGCAGCAGGAACGCGTCAGCAGGGGCCTGGCAACAGCCCCCCTCGGGACAGGTCGCCGGATGATCTCTGGCGTTTGTTGCTGTGGAATGAGGTATTAATATTTGGTTCCGCTGCTCCAATCCGATCAATTAAAAATAGCAGTCAACACATCTCGCGCAGATCGGCCAAGGCTGGCCAGGCGGGCAGAGAGGGGGGGGAAGGCGCCGGCCGCGGACAGGCAGGGGGGAGAGGCCCACGACGGCGCGCGCTTAAACGCCAGCTTCCAAATTCTAATTGCTTTTCGATAGTCGATTTTTATTAGCACCCCGGGCCGCACACGAAAACTCCGTCGGTATACGAATGCAACCCACCGCTGCACCACCTGCAATCCCGCTTTCCGCCCAGGGCTGAAAATAATACCACCCACCGAGGCCCATCCCCCCCTCGACCACCCGTCCCCATCCATCTTGCCATCACACCACCACACCCCCTCACCACCACCGCTCCGCAACAGATTCCCCCAGCACTGCGTGCGACATTGGCGTTCGCGTCGTGTCTTCGTGGTGCATCATCTCTGGCTGCCGTCGCCAAACGACCCGTCAATCCAAGAGCGCTTTTTTGCTTTTTTTTTCCCTCGTTTTTCGTGGCCTTGCGGCCAGTCGAGGGTTGCTACCCCTCCCCCCCCGTGCACCACCACCACCGTCGTTCTCAGACCGCCATCTGAGTTGCAGTCGCTGCCCAGCGCCAGCAGCAATCAGCACAGAGGACACGCGCGCTTCTGCACCAGCACCACCCGCGGCCCGCATCTGCACCAGTAGCATCGCCCGCCGCATCTCGTCTTGCCACCCCAAACCGAGCCGTGCCTACGCGTTACCATTTCCTCCTGGTACCAGCACTACCGCCTGCCGCGTGCCATCCGACCTCGTCAAACACAGCAACCGCTCCCCTAGCCGTGCCCCTTGCTCGTATCCCACTGCAGTCGTGCACATAACAGCCTGCTGCAAGAATCCGGATCCCACCATCCCCAAGGTGAGTCTTGTCTTCCTCGACCCCATCTCTTGTCTTCCTCGCATCTCTTGTCTTCCTCGACCCCACCACCACTGTGGCACTTGCTCACACTCCACAGCCACATCGCCGCTACAGGATAGCCACCCCCCACCCCACCCCCAGCCACACCGATCCCACGCCCACGTTCCTCCTTGCCTTCCCTCCTGCAATGTCGGAGGATTTGTGAGAAGAACCCCGTCGTCCTGTCGGCGCGCGCTTTTTTCTTCTGAAGCAATCTTGCAGGGCACCCGTTCGGTGCTCGAGCCCATCCCAATCGACACCACCACCGCCTCGTAGCTATCAAGTCGTCATTTTCTTCACTGCTTGATATTATCCCGCCCCGCATCTCCCTCGCGGCATATACAACCCCCCCCCCCTATCATCTTGTTTGCCCCCCCCCCCCCCAACCCCCCACCGCAACCACCAGCGACAATGTCGACCCTTGTCGCCCCTTCCTCCTCCCCCATCCAGGCAGACAGGAAGCTGCGCTCATGTCTCTCCCCCGTCCGCGCGTCGCGCTCGGCATCCCCCAGCGCCCGCATCTCCACCCGCTCAATCTCGTCGTCGTCTGACAACCTCTGGCCGCGCAAGCGCAAGTGCGTGCGCTGGGAGGGCGAGGACTCGGACAGCGACGTCGTCACCGACTACTTTGCAACCTACTCGGCCTGCGAGTACGACCGCTCCCCGCTGGCTCCCCCCTCCGAGGCCGAACGTTCCTGCGTCCTCCCCGCGCGCGGCTCGCGCTGCCTCAACTTTGGAAAGAGCGACGACGACGACGAAGACGACTGCCAAGACGAGGACGAGGCCGAGGCCGAGGACGAAGAGTACGAGGACTCGGACTCGGACCGCCCCCTTCCCCGCTCTCCCTTTGGCACACCCGACGAGTGCGACTCGGAACCCGACTGCGACGACGCCCCCGACGAGTGGTCCGACTGCTTTGCACGCCGCAGGATGATGTTTGCGAGCCTCAGCGGCCCTCGCGAAGGCCCCCAGTTTGAAGGCTACCGCTCCCTTTCGTCCACCCTAGTCGACCTTCTCCGCTCTCTGGAGGGCGAGGAGGAGGACGAGGAGCGCCTGGCATCTCGCGAGGAGTCGGAGAACGAGGACGACAATAACACGGCATCAACCGTCTCGCCCCATCTCACTGCCGCTCTCCCCGAGGACCCTCACTCGCCCGTCATTGGCGAGCTCTTTTCGCGTCTCCGTGAAGGCAGCGTCGACAGCGAAATCGGAACCCCCTCCCTCGTTAGCTCGGCCGACTCGGACGGCGACTGCTCGCGTGTCGCAAGCCCCCGCGGCTCGGCAATTGACATGCTTCCCGGCGTGGGACCCCAGTGGCTCAAGTTGCAAGCACCCCAACCGCTGCCGCAACCTCTGCCCCCCCGCGCCCAGTCACTGCACATCTCGGCCGCCTTCAATTATTACGACTTGTAACCCCGGCGGCGAGCAAGCTCGACACCATGTGCGCGAGTTTGTGAGCCGACGGGGCGGCCACCCGCCCATCCATCCCTATCGTTAAACCCCGGGTCGCCGGGGGATCTAGTCATTTGAGGACGGACAGACCGTCGCGGAGGTGGGCCGCAGGGCTGCTAGCTAGCCCTCGGCGGCGACAGGGGGCGCGGAGATGCCTCAGCCCCTCGAACGCTCTGTGAGCGATTAGCCCCATCCCTTTTTTCTTTAATCGTTTCCATAGCATGTGTCCACTTGGGTGTTGATACGTTCATGGTGGGCACCAACGTCCCCCACACGCATTATAGGATTTGCCATGCATAGGCCTGCAGGCCACTGAGATTATGCCAGAGGTTGCGGGGCAGGGACTGGAGCAAGGGGGTTGAGGTGGCGGCGCCGCCAGGATCGACGAGCACGCAACCATTAGCTCATGCGTCCGCTCAATCGCTCACGAGAAGCCCGAGATACAACACCACTGGGGACAATGAACGTGGCACGCGCACGGACCCCTGCACGCCACCGCGAGCGTCCACTCGGCCGACGAGCGCAGGACGGGGACGAACAAGGTGAGGGGGTCTGTGCGTTCGATCGTGGCGCCGGGCGGGGGCGTGTGGCGGGCACCACCTGACCTGCCAACGGGACGGAGGTAGCGACGGCAGGAGCGGCGTGTGCGCGGCGAGGTGCTGGGCAGGCAGCGACGCCGGTCATCGCGAAGCCGTCGCAATGGGGGAGGCCGTCGCCATCGGGGTGCGGCCCCCCGGTCTTGGTTCCCGGGTTCTTGGTCCCCCGTTCGTGGTCCCCCTCGGCGCCACCCCCACCCGCCGTCGCCACCGCCCTGCACGCCGTGACCCTCTTGGTGTCTCGAGTGTCTATTCTGGGGCTTTGGTGCCCGGGGGACGGACACTGCGCCGCACCGCGAGAGGACGCCGGTGCGCGGAGGCCACGCTCGCAGGGCCACACTGCCACTCTGGTGTCTGTTTGCCGCTTCGCGGGCACTGGCCGCGTGCAGGGGGGGGGGCAAGGGGGGGGGGGGGGGGGGGGCTCCGGGGGGGAGGGGAGGACCGCGGGAGGGGGGACCGCGGGAGGGGAGGACCGCGGACTGTCCCGCTGCTCGTCATCTGCGACCTGCATCGGCATCTCCATCTGCATCTCCACCCCATCTCCACTCCACTGCCACATGGGCAGTGCCACACACACATTGCGCGCGCACACTAGCCCCCCGCCCACCGCCCCCCGCCCACCGCGCACTGCTGCGCCTCATCCCAGCGGTGCGGTATGCAGCAGACGCACAGCAGCTCGCGTGGCCGCAGATGTGGAACATGGCAGACGCGGGGACCGTGTTGCACCCGACCTTTGTCTCGGGAAAATCGCCCGAGTCGCCGTGCGCTGCGTCCCGCTGCTGGGTGCGTGTGCGCTTGGCTGACGGATTTGTGCGGGCGGTATTTCGTCTGGGGCCAGCGCTGGCGCCAGCCGGGCACCACAGCCCACTCGCACGGCCTCGCCACCCACTGCACATTCGCCACCCGCACGTACCCCACATTGTCGCCACGGCGTTCGGATACCAGCACGCTCTCGGCTGCATCCCCCCCTCGCCCGCCGGCTGTCGGAGCACAACGGCATGCAATGCACCCGCTGCCACCAGGGCCAGGGTGCGGACCGCGCCAGGGAGGGCCTCGAGAAGGACCCAACGGGTCTCCCCCCGCGATGCACAGCGGCGCGGGCCGCACGATCGGGCGTGGCGGGTGCGGCGATAGCGCTATCGGATAACGGCCTGAGCCATATGTGTCACGCTTGCTGCCGGTACCCCAGAACCGCATCCCCAGAATGCCGCGTTGCCCCACACTGGGCTCGGCATTCCAGTTTCCGAACGGTGCGCCGTGCCATCGTCCCCGTGCGCGCTGTCGGGTCGGTCGGGCACAGGCGCTGGCCCTCTGACGTCGTGACCGAGGGCGGGCCCGTGTGACGAATGTCGGCGGCTGTTGTTTGTTCGCGTCCCCCGGCTTGTTTGGGACCGCTCTGCTCCGATACCCCATGTCTCGCCGCTGCCACAGGGTGTAAGGTTTGGGTGGGTCGCAATCGGCGCTAGGTCTGTCGGGTACGGCATCGACATGGTCGCGCGCTGCGGCGGTGCTCCTGTGGTGGGAGCGTGTGTCGGGGCGTTGGACGTGCGGTGGGATGTGCGGTGGGAGAGTGTGCGGTTCTTGCCGTCGCGCCCGCGGATGGCAGAGCCCCACGGGGTGCACGGCAGACCTGCAGCGGGCGTGGTCCCTCGGACGTGCGTTCAGCCCGCTGCATGGCCATCCGTCTCGCGGTCGTGCGACTCGTCGCCACCGCCTTCGTCTGCTGGCGTGCATGTGCCACCGGAAGGAGGACAATAGACGCGGGGAAACGAAAATAACCCGAGTCGACCGAGGCGAGTCCACTCTCACAATGCACGCCGCGGGGATCCCCGGCCCAGTGTGCTCGCCATCCAGCGTCTGCGCTCGCGTGCAACCCTATTCAAAACTCAAAGCGTCGAGGAACAAAGGAATGGCCGCGCACAAAGGAGAACAGAGCAGAACTTACATGCTGCACGCTCGCATAGGGCACCGTTCGCACGAGCACCTCCGGCGCCCCCCCCACCCAAACGGCCAAAAGGAAGGCTTTGGAGGAACTGAATCCTCGTCTGACGAGAGTGGGATTCGAACCCACGTCCGAAGACTGCGGTAGCGCTGCTCGATTTCTCGGTGCACTCCTGAACACAGCGCCTTAGACCACTCGGCCATCTCGCCGGCGCGGTGGCGCGTGCAGAACGGGGTGACGAGCGCGTCGGCGCAGTCCCAAAGGACAAGAGGAGACGACGGACGGCGGTGTGGACGTGCGAGGCATGTTGTCCCCAGGGGACATCTCCATGGCAGTGGGTCGGCGGGCATCACGTGACTGAATTTTTGATTTTTGCCACCGACACCCCCACAGGAACGGGGTATTTGGTTCCGCACCCTTGCCGCCCGGCCGCGCTTGTCCTCGACGCTCGTCATCTTCGTCGTCGTCTTTTTCATTCCCAACCATTCACCTACCGAGATGGAAGTCCCAGGCCGCGAGGTCCAGCGGGACCTCGCTCTGGCCGACCTCACCACCACCACCAACGGCCTCACCATCGACAGCGCGGCCCGCAATGACCCCGTCGTGGGCACCGAGCAGCCCGGCGCAGTGATTACGACATCGGACGACGCCGGCCTCCCACCGACCGCAGCCGCCGGGGGCTCCTCCCTGCACACGCTCGACACGCTCCCGCCCGAGCTGCTCGAGCACATTCTCGACCATGTGCCCCCGCGCCAGCGGCAGCGGGCCGCGCTCTCGCTCGCCCGCGCCGTCACCGGCTTTGAGCCCGCCGTCCGCCAGGTGTGGACGCACATGGCCGTGACGCGCGCGACGCAGGTGTGGCCGCTGTGGCGCCGGCTCAAGGACGACAAGCGCGGTGCGGCCGCCGTGCGGACGTTTGCCATGGTGCGTTCGCGACCGTGGGTCATGGCGCACGCGCGGGCGCCGGCGCGACTGTTGCCTCGCGCCTTGGTCCACGCCGGTCATGTGAGGCAGTCCTTGCTGTCTTGTGCTACTTTTGGCTTGGTTTGGCTTCGGCGTGCCCCGACCTCCAGGAACCCCACCCCCCCTGACCGATTTACTGACCCCACAGGAATCTTGGCGCGGCGACGCCGACATTCTGAACAAGTATGTGTGCTTTCTCTGTTCTGTCCGGGACCCAAGGCTCACACGCGCTCAGCTGCCTCCGCTGTCTGCCCGACGTACGCACCCTCATGCTCAACATGGGCACCAACTTTGCCCCAGAGCATCTGGCCGAGATGTTTCAGCGCGTGCGCCCCGGCATCCAGCGCATGGAGATGTGCTTCCGCCCCTACGTCGCGCAAGCCACGTACTACCAGTTCTTGAAGGGTAGGTTTACACGAAAGCGGACGGACGCGGTGGTCGAGGTTGAGTGGAGGTCACGCTTGCCGCCGGCGCGTGTCTGAGCCCGCGTGTCTAAGCCCGCGCGTCTGAGCGTACTTGAGGCTGTCACGCGACCTCATTCCTCTGTGAAGCTGCGCATCGACCTGCTGACATTACAGGTTCCTACTTTGACACTGCGATCGAGACGCTCTACCGCACCTGGCCCGAGGTCAAGAACTTCACCCATCTTTCCATCGTGCAGGCCGTGCCTCCTCGCAAGTCGGAACCCCCGTCGCGTGACCACTCGGCTGTTGCTTCCAAGTCGAACAGCTACACTGACCTGCGCATCGTTGGGGTGGACACACCCGTCGGACCTAGTCGGCTGGCCAGCACCGCCGTTAGCCGCGTCGCGAGCACTGCGGCGAGCACTGCTGCCAGCACCGAGGCGTCGGCAGCCGCGACACCGACTGCCTCTGACACCGAGGAAAACGACTCTGACTCGACCACTCCGCCGACGTCGGTTGAGGAGGAGGAAGCAGGCAACGCTGCCGAGCTCGTCAACAAGGGCTACACGCGTCACGGGCCGATTCGATACCTCTCTGAGCGCCTGCAGCACTGCAGGCCCAAGACATTTGCGCAGCCGATCGTCTTCTTCGACATCCGGTGCCTTGCACGCTTCGGCGCGTCGCCAGTCGCCAAGAACCTCACTCACCTCCGCCTCCGCGTGCCGTCACGCGACATCGCCTTTGTCCTCGTGTCGCAGCCCACTGCCACGCGTGGCGAGGAGGAGATCAACCCGAACACAGTCCTCTTCCCGTCTCTCCGCTACCTGGACCTGTCGACCACCAATGTCCGCATGGACGCCATCCTTGCTACCCTGCTGAAAAACTACACCCGCCTGGAACATCTTGTCCTCGACCGCGTCAACCTGTTTGGGTTTGTCGCGCGCGACAACGGCAATGGGTACTGCAAGGAGCTCGGTGGCCTTTGTGTCTCTGCGGGTCTAGCGCGTGGAAAGGAGCGTGAGCGGGCGATTGCGGCCTGGGATCTCCAGGAACGCACAAATGTTGCTCGCAGTGAGGCACAGCGCCGCCACGCCCAGGCGACCGCCAGCGACGACGGCCTGACGGCAGCGCAGCGTGAGGAACGCGACGCACTGCGCGCCGAGGAGGCGATGCGCGAGGACATGCAGCGCCAGATTGCGTTGGCGCGCTCACGCCGCGGCCACCGCAGCGCGGGCCACTCGACTATCTCACTTCGCGACCGGCCCAGCCGCCGTGGCGCCAGTGCCGCAGAGGGTTCGACGACTGCTATCAACCCGGCAGACATCCCCGCTACCGACCGCGCATACTTTGTGCTACCCCCGCTCCCCACGCTCAAGACGCTGTGCATTGGCGGCGAAGCGCCACTGGTGAACAGCTTCCGCGCGTCGACCTGGGAGGACGAGTTCCATTCTGGCTGGCGCGAGGGCCTGGCCAAGCTGTCTGGCTGGGCGGCGCACGTGGCTGACCGCTACGAGCGCGCGCTCAAGAAGGCCGATGAGTGGAAGGAATGGCACGCTCGCAGCGGTGGCGGTTCGAAGAAGGACAATACCAAGGGCAAGGCGAAAGGCAAGGGCAAGACAATCTCAGGCGTCGATCGCCCGCGCCCGCCCCTCGACATCCGCCTCTTCCGCTTTCCAACAATGGATGAGGACGCGCCGGCGCCCGACCCGTCAGACCCCTCTGTCGGCCTCGTCGAGGTGCACCCGGTCCATGCGCGCGACTACCTCGATGCGTACAAGCAGGCGGTCGCCGACGCCGAGCTGTACACACACTCGCAGGCCGTGCGGCCGCCGTGCGTCCTGTGCACGGTGCCCGACTGCGAGGGCCCGCGCCGCAAGTGCGAGGACGGGGGGCGCATTGACGGGCGCGGCGGCGCGGACAAGATGCACAAGCCTGGCTGTGGCCACCTCCTGGGCCGCGCAATCTGGGGCTGGCAGGAGGTGGATAGCGGCGTGCCCCTTGCGGCGTGAGGAGCGTGGGGGTGTAGCTCCGTGTCAAAGTGTTGTGCTTTAGTTCTGTGTCTCGAGTATCGGACTGTGTGTATATGCATACCATTTCTTGTGTATAGTGATCACGCGTATGCATCGATCAGTGTTTACGTATTATGGATTCCCGCGTCTCCCACGTGGATTTGATTCCGGAACCACCACCACCCACATTTCAGAATGATGGACGACCACAACAACGACAGTACATTGTTGACCATTGCATCGCACTTCACCATCATCACACTCACCACCGCCTCCCGACGGCATGCCCAGTCTCACGGAGAACAAGGCCCAGCTACCCGCTGGCGCTGCCGCGGGAAAGGACACAAAACCGGGAGCGACCCCCCCAGCAGCACCGTTGGCGCCGGCACCATTGGCAGCCAAGCCGCCGCCGCCGCCGCCGGTGATCCCGACGACATGGTTAGCGCCGGACGAGCAGCGGCGGCTGTGTCTGTGGGTCATTGGGCTGATTGAGGTGAGTGCGTGCGTGCGCTGCGGGCGTGCCGGGCGTATCGTGTTACGACTGTAGGCTGGATCGTGATGCTCGCTGCGTTGAGCTGCCCGCTCCGCATACTAACGCACGCAGGTAATGAAGCTATGGGACGTGCTGGCGCCACACGCCGTCGACCTTCCACCGTCGCTCCACAGCGCACTGCGCGTGCGTGGGCCCGTCTCCGCGACGCTGTGGTTCTTCGCTGAGCTTGCCGGCCTCGCCGCGCTCGCGCTGCTGCGTATCCAGGGCATGAGCCCGGGGCGGAAGAACCTCGTGTTCGTCGTGCCGGTCCTCGCCGTCTGGAACGCGGTGTGCTGGTTCCTCGCCGATGTGAGTGTATATGTGCGGCGCACACGCGGGTTTATGTGGACGCGGAGCTGACTCGCTAAGCCGCTCGCGTTTGTGCCAAAGGTCAGCCTGTTTGGCCCAGTGCATCTCGGCGAGGAGGGATTCCTCGTCGGATGGTTGTACGTGCTCCAGCATCTCACTAGCCGCCTCCTTTTTGGGCCTCCTGAACACATCTCAGGCGTGTACAAGATTCGTCTGCTGCCTTATAGGTGAGCCACGGTGTCGCTGCTCCCAAACTGACCTCCAGCACCGCAACACTCAACCCTCTCTCGCTCACGTACTGCCTCCCGCCAGGCTCGCGTGAGCCGATATTCGTTCCTGTTGTCTTCAACAACTCGGCGCCGGACCAGGTCGCGTACCACGTCCGCTCACTCGACAGCCACGGGTCAGAGATCAAGACTGTCCCCGCGTCGCTGATGAAGCGGCCCGTCGGCTGGCAGGCCATCAAGCTCGCCGAGGACGACGGAGAGGAGGACTCGGATGAGACCATTACCGAGATTGTGGCGCGCAACAAGCAGCTCGATCTAGCGCGCCTGCACTCGGTGCGACCGTCCGAGTCGCTGACAGTTATCCCTCCCGACCTGGCTGCGTCCGAGTCACTGCTCTTCATCACCGTCACTCATCCAGCCGTCATTTCCCTCCACTCTGTGACCGACAAGCGCGGCGACAGATTCAACATTGCACCCCACCGCGAGGCTGTTGTCATTGAGTGCCCAACGGGCGGTGACTTCGTCGACGACCGTGGGAAGCTGATTCTGGCGCCGGGTAAGAAAGCGCCTGCTCCAGAGAAGCGCTGCATAGGCTCCGAGGAGGTTGTCAAGTTCCAGGCTCGTGGTGTCGCACCACTCAAGGTCACATGGAAGCGGTGGCGCAACGGGCTGCAGGTCGCCCACGGTGTCGTCGAGGGCATCGACGATGAGGCGCTCGAGGAGTTGGACGGATTCCGCCGCGAGCGCGTGTCCAAATCCCATAGTGTGCCCCTGCGCGTCGAGCATGACCGCGAGGGTGACGTCAAGATCACACTCACATCCGTTGTCGACGCGCTGGGCAACACGTACACGCCGACCGAACCGTCATCGTCCATGTCGTTCAAGGTCCTTCCCCGCAGCGTGGCTTCATTCGTCTGTCCCCGCCCTATCCAGCTGCTCATCAACGGCAAGGCCAAGCTCCCTCTCCTCGTCGGTGGTGCCGATGACAAGATCGACGTTGCCTACACCTTCACTTCGTCGAACGGCAAGGTGTCCAACCACCAGCTCAAGGCCGGCAATGGCGAAACCAGCATCGAGGTCTCGCAGCCAGGAACCTACATGCTGCAGGATGTCAGCGGATTATGTTCTGGAAACGTTCTGGAACCTGCCTCGTGTTCGGTCCAGATTGTCCCGCCTCCCCGCGCCGAGATTAGCGTCACTACTCTGCACGAGTGCGCGCTTGATGTCGGCGTTACTGTCAACTTTGAACTTTCCGGTACACCGCCATTCAAGATTGACTGGACCGAGCAACGCAAGGGCGGACCCCTCGAGACCCGCAGCATCCGGTTTAAGGAGCGCAGCGGGCAGATTGAGCTGCGGCCCGACAAGGAGGGCGAGTACATTTACCAGTTCAAGATGCTGAACGATGCGCGGTACACCAATATCCCCCTCAAGCGCGAGGTCCGGCAGGTGGTGCACCCGCCGGCGTCAGTGGACATTGTGAGCTCGACGCGCGCGCTCTACTCGTGCTCTGGCGACGAGGTTGAGATTGGCCTCCAGACGACCGGCAAGGACCCGCTCAAACTCATGTACCGCCGCTCGTGGGCCGAGCACTCGGAGGACATTACCGTCCCGGTGCGATCTGGCAAGCAGATCCTGACTGTGCCCGTCCCCGACGAGCTCAAGGCGGGCTCCGGCGCATCTGGCAAGCTCATCATCACTCTCGTGCACGTCGAGGACGCCAACGGCTGCGTCAAGCGCCTGCCATCGCGCATCGTCGAAGTGGATATTGACCGCCAGCGACCGACTGCGCGCTTTGCCCACGCCAAGGACCTGGTGCTCAAGGAGGGCGACTCGATCGAAGTGCCTCTTCGTCTCACTGGCCGCGGCCCGTGGGAGGTGACATACGCTCTCAACGGGGTCAACCAGAAGGCGGTGCGCATGCGGGATTCGAGCTCGGCGCTGCGCTTCGCAGCCAAGGGACAGTACCAGCTCGTGTCTGTCGTCGACGCTAACTGCACCGGCGACACGGACGACAAGCTGTACACTGTCGACTTCAAGCCCCGCCCGACTGCCGCGTTGGTCGAGTCGGCGACGATCACGGGCACCGGCAAGGTGTACAGACATGTCGGTATGTGCGCCGGCGACGACGACGCAGTCGGTGTGCAGTTTACGGGTGTCTCGCCATTCGCCATTTCGTACAAGTACGACCAGGATAGCGGGTCGGCCAAAGAGCACACCCTCAAGAGCGCGCAGGGCGTCGGCGTGCTTCATCTCCTGTCCAACCCGGGCCTCCACCATTACCGCTTCACGCACGTCCGGGACGCAAACTATGAGCGCACGCCTGTCGACTTCTCGCTCGAGGTGCCGGTGCACGCGCGGCCTGCGGCGCGCATCTCGCGCCCCAACACGCTCACGCTGTGCCGTGACTCGCCGCTGGACACGGACGCTAAGGTCCGTCTCACCGGCCAGGCGCCGTTCACACTCAAGGTCGGCCTGCGCCGCCCTGCCTCGGCTGATGTGGTGCCGCACACTGTCACCGTCAACGCAAACGAGTGGGCGCTTGGCCTGCCCGAGGAGGTTGTGACCGATGTGGGCCGCTACGAACTCTCCATTCTTGCTGTTGCTGACAAGAATGGCTGCGACTTTGTGTTTGAGGACGACGCGATCCTCACCACCACCGTCGAGGTCGTCGAAACCGCACGCGTTGTGCCCGTCACGCATGACGAGGACCTCTGTGTCGGCGACACGCTTGACTTCCTCCTGCAGGGCAAGGCCCCGTGGGTGGTGGAGTACGAGTGGGACCAGAAAAAGTACACTGTCACGTCGTCGGCGGCCCGCTTTAGTCGCACGGCTGAGCGCGAGGGCCTGTTCGCGATCCGCAGTGTGGCACTCAAGGACCGCTCGGGCAACTCGCAGTGCAAGCGGCACGTCAACATTGAGCGCAGGGTGCACGCGCTGCCGTCGGTGCGCATCGATGAGGGCCTTGACCAGCTCCGCGAGGGCGACCAGCCTGCTGTCTTTGCTGTCCACTTCCAGGGCACGCCGCCGTTCTCCTTTTCGTACACGCGCAGCGAGTACCACAACGGTCGCCCGCGGATCATGGAGACGCAGACGGTGACCGACATTTGGGCAGACAGCTACAGCATCAGCAGTTCGGCGCCTGGCGACTACGCCGTCACGAGTGTCGCCGACAAGTTTTGCCGCTACCCGCCGCTCAACAAGCGCGCAGATGTCTGAGAGGCGAGGAAGAAGGCAAAGTAGCAGCTGGCATCTTTACACCACAATACCACAGCACTAACCAGCTGGGTCCTGGGACCCAGCGTTCAAGACAGTAGATGATCACGTAGAGCACGACGTAATGTATTCCCATCATGCTTGAGGAGGGAAATGAGTGAGCTCCGAATCTTGGGGCGATTCCGAGCCGGTTCCGCATCGTCAGATCACGACTGCGAACAATCTGGGCTGGTCCAATGCCACCTCGAAGATGTGAACCTGGAGGACGAGCAGCGCATGCCGCAAGGGCTATGAACCAAAGGACTGGCAGCTCCACATGGGGGGTCCCTACGCAACCCACTCCTGCTTACCGCAAACAGACGCAAACCCACTATGCATACACGCTATCATTACAGAATCACGCTGCGGCTGCAGCCTTGGCCATGGCCTCTCTTAAGCGCAGACAGCACTCCAGAAGCTGCAACTGCTCGTCGCCACCCTCGCACAGCGCCTTGTCGCACTCTGCAATCGCGAGCGCCGCCGCCGACTTGGCCAGCGTCGGAATGCTCGGCAGCGGAATGAGCGCGTCATGCAACTGTTCAAGTACCTGGCCCGCCGACCAGCCTTCGCGGCCCACCTGGCGCACAGCAGCACGCACATCCTCAAACGACGTTGTCACGGCGCTCACGCCCTCGCCGGGCTCGACGCCGACGGCGCGCAGCAGGCGGTCGATAACTTGTGTCGGCACCACACCCGAGATTTCGTGGACTGCGGTGGGGTCAGCAGGAGCGTACGATGCCGAGGGGCGAGGGGCGAGGGGCCCGCGATGGCGAGGGACGAGGAACACCCACTGGACATGGCTGTGATTGGTGTGGCCTCGCCGCTGGCACTGTGCAGGCGCTGCGCGGTCTGGAGGTACGTGATAGCCTTTCGGAGGTCGCCGTTCGCGAGCTGGAGGATGAGCTCCAGGACCTGTGTGCGAGGTTAGAGGAGGTCGGCAGTACGTCACATCACACCCACCCCGGGATCAGTGTTGACGCCCTCAGCGGTGGCGATCATCTCTATGCGGTGCTGTGACGACTCATTGGCGAGCGGGCGGAAGCGGAACTTGGAGCAGCGCGACGCGACCGGCTCGATGATCCTGCTCGTTAGCAGCTGCAATGCCACTAGCGCGAGCACCCACCTAGTGACATAGTTGCACACGAGACAGAAACGTGTGATGCGCGAGTACGTCTCCATGATGCGGCGCAGCGCACTCTGCGCGTCCTGGGTCATCGAGTCGGCCTCATCGAGGATGATGAGCTTGTACGGCGGGCACGGGTATGTCTTGCCGTCGCTGCTGACGCCCACGTTGCGGGGCGTCTCGCGCGCAAACGTCTTGATCTTTTCGCGCACGACGCTGATGCCGCGCTCATCGGATGCGTTGAGCTCGAGAACGCGCGAGCGGAACAGGTCAGGTCTGGGGTTAGGATCAGCTCATAGATGTGAGGGCAAAACCGCGGCGCGCACGCACCCAAACAGTTGCCGCGCGAGCGCGAGGATGGTTGATGTCTTGCCCGTCCCCGGGGGGCCGTAGAAGAGCATGTGGGGGAGCTAAACAGTCAGTCATCCTAGTATGGTGGTAAACAATCGTGCTACTGACGTTGGTGCTCGCCAGCGCCTTGCGGAGGACGGCCACCGTATTCTCCTGGCTCGAGACGTCGTCGATTGTCTTTGGGCGGCTGGGAGATGGTCAGTCACAGTCCAGCCGGGACCGCGGTGAGGGACGCACTACTTCTCCACCCATGGCTGGAGACGGGCGTCGGGCGCTGCCTGTGCCGGACGGGAGAGCATTGTGGACGCCATTGTGAGGAGTGGGAGAGGTGGTGTCGACAAAATCAACAGACGACCACTTGTTGGTGGAGGGCAATGACCGACGCGTCCAGTCGCGTCAACTGCGGTTTGTAATAGCAACTAGATTATATTAGGCAATAGTTTTACGTAATATATTTTATAATGCTCCCCCCCTAATCGTGAATCGCAGCGAGGAGCGCCTCACCATTTCCGCTGCGCTCTGATCTCATCGTCGTCGAGATCCCTCAACTTTTACCTCCTCGCCTCACATCCCGCTTGCACCATCGCTCACAATGGAGACGTACACGCTGCCCCACTTCCCGCCCAACGTGGCCACCGTCCACATCGCATACTTTGAAAACGTCACAAACGCGCCCGAGATCCGTCGCCGCCTCGTGAGCGCCGCAACGACCCAGGGGCCCGAGGGCGAGGCCGCGCGCGCACTTGTCGACTTTGGCTTTGTCGATGCGGCTCTGGTGAGTCGGGGGATGCGGACGTGGGACCAACGCCCCTAGGGTACCGCTTACACACAGCTCGTGTCCAAGCAGCACCTAACAACCGGCATCCTCACTGCGCTCCTGACCTCGCTGCCTCAAGAACGTACCGCGCTCCTCCCCGCGCCGCCGCCGCCCAAGACGCGCTCGCACAACCTGCACTCGGAGCTGCTGATGGCGCTCTCCCCCAACAACAACATCACGGACGCGATCCGCCGGCACGGTGTCGGCGATAGCACGACGCGCCTCGTCGTCGTGCGCTATGGTGACGCTGCCGCGAGCCAGGCGCAGGTGTGGGAAATGATGCGGGATATCGTAGCGGGCGAGCTCGTGAGCGTCGACGAGCTGGATGTGCCGGGCAAGCCGGACTGGCCCCGGATTGACAAGGTACGCATCGGGTCGTGGGTTTACTTGGACTGCAGCTGACGGCTCGACCAGGTGTACAAGCTGGGCGAGATGAACCAGCTGAAAGTCAACGACCTTACCGATCGCAAGATCGCGGCTGTCATCAACACTGTCGCTATCAAGCACGCTACCTAACCCCCATCTCGCTATCGATACGCCCGTGCTGCGACTGATTCTGCCCCCCTGGTACGACAGTAGACCCACTATCCACCACACATCCAACACTCATATAGCTCCAATACCCAGCATAGCATATACTGTCCCTGCCTTCCGCTCTCCCCGTTCCGTCCCTTGTAGATGATTCTATGCGACAATTGACAACAGTCCGATACGCTTCCCTGGCCGGGCAACTGCAATGGGGCTCTTGAACTCCGTACCGACAGTGGTAGATCGGTTGGCAATGGCAGGTGCACCGAGGCGGAGGAGTGCGGCGCTCCGCTCCGCTGCTCGCCCAGTGCTGGGAGTGGCAACGGGGTCGAGATGTTGAGTAAGAGGGTAGATGGTGAGCTGCGTCCGGCGGAGTGACTCGAGAAGGATCGCGGGCAAGCTCGTCTTGAACTCGCCAAACGACGGTGGGAGCTGCTTGTCAGTCCACGCGTAATCCGGCCGGGCAACCTACCGTGTTCAGCAGCTTCTGTACCACCTCATCCTTCTCTAAACTCTCGCCTCGGACGAGGGTGAGGAACCCTAGGTCTACCGCCGCCTGCGCGACCGCGTCGCCCTGCTGGCTCTTCCACCCTTCCATTCCCCGAGTTGCGTCGACGAATGCGCCAACGAGATTCGGCACAACGGGCAGTGTGATGCCGGCGGGGATGCCCAGGCTACGCAAAGCGCGCACCATCTGTGCCAGCGCCGAGATGATGGCGGGCGAGGGTGTGGTGGGGAACGGGCCTTGCCAGGTGGCGCGGATCTGGTCTGCCCCGCGGTGTGGGTCGAAAAGCGGCACGAGGAGCTGGGTCGCTGCCGCAATCGTCTTGCCCTGCCACTGGATCGTCGATGCGTAGTGGATCTCCATTAGTGACGCCCGGGTGGATGCTGGAGAAGGTGTTAACTTGCAAGACTCGTCCTTGTAGCGTCGCGACTCACCAAGGTCCACACCCGTGGCACCTGCCAGGTCGGTCAGGAATCCGCTCGTGTGGGCGAGATACAGTGCCACTCGCCCGACGAACAGTTCCGCTTCGACACTGCCTGTCGCATCGCGGTGCCCCCCCGCGTCTGCGAGAACATCGCCGAGAACCTTGACGAGTGCGTCGAGCGCGCTCGTCAGCTTTGCGCGGTAGTCGCTGTACAAGCTGGGCGGGAGCCCCGCCAGGTCGGCGTTGATATCGGCCGCCTCCGCCTCCAGAATACTCAACACAGAGTCAAGCATTGTTGTCCGGAAGGTTGAGCGCTTCTTGAGAACACCCATGAACGAGTTGAACGCCGCGTTTGAGCCGCTCAGGGCTGCTCCCGCAAACGATGGGAACGAAATGTCGCTAAACATGAACGTCTCGGGGTCATTATCAGACGTCTCCTTGCCGGAACGGATCTTGGTCTCGGTATCCTTGAGCGTGGTACTAGCACTGATGACCAGTGCATGGAGCTTGGCCGTCCATATGGTCTGCACGCGTGCGCCCCACTCGGTCTCAAGCGTCGCTGCAATCTCCTCCTCGAACGCGTCGTCCCCCAGAACATCGGAGAGTGTGGCCCGGACCTTCCATACGTCCGCCACGGACTGCAGATCTGCGAGCCATGCCGGCACAGACGCTTGCATAATTTCCAGCGCCGATGCCTTCCATGGCCCGAGTTTCTCGTTGAGATCTGGTGTCGCGCTCGGAGCGACGAACGGGGTGAATCCGGTGACCTCGGAGGGGAGGTATCGGAGGAGGATCTGGGAAGAGGGGAGGGCCTGGAGAACCAACGGAATGGAGACGGGCGGGCCATTTAGAAGCGAGCTGAGACGTGGTGGGAGGGGGAGGGAGATGGACGCCAGTCGGCTGGTCCGTCGCTGGTGGTTGAACCGGCGCGCCTGTGACGGTGGTGTGGGCTGAGAAGCCTCTCCTGCCTGCACAAGACGAATGGCCTCGGCGAGAATGCTCTCCTCTCCGGCATTTCTTCGCTTTGGGTCAAACACAGCGCGTGCGACGGAGACGGCGTCAAGGAGGCTCTGAGCCGCGTCGGCGACGACTTTGGAGATCTCGTCCCGCGAGGGTTTTAAGTCCTTGACGGCTTGCTCTGCTGCACGCGAGCTGGACCGTCGCCGCCTGCCCTCTCCCTTTGATACGGGGCCGTGTGACAGAATGTCCTGCAACGTCTTCAGGCGCTGTGAGAGTAGCAGGTCGAGTGCGTCCGTGAGCGGAAGGTTGTCGAGGAGGATGACGGCCAGAAGCGTTTCCGACGTCGTTTTAGGGTCCATCCTATCTCGCGTCCGGAGCGCAGCCGTTGCTCGCTGCATAATCTGCGCACGGAAGGGGAGCAGCGACTCCCATTGCTTTTGCAATAACGGAACGTACGGCTGGGAGTCAGCCTCTATCTGAAGCCTTGCACTCACCCCCTTTACCTCCTCGGGCATGGCTGACAGGCCCTCCTTGACGACACGGGCGACGAGCCACAAAAAGGCCGCATTCAAGTACGCGTGATGTGCGAGGTACGAGTACAGCGCTGCAAGTGAGTGTTGGAACGCTGGCCCGAGGCTCACCTTCTGGTGCGTCTAGGAGCAACTTCATATGGGCCGCGACAGGTAATAGCGTGCCGACATCCTCCGGCTCTTCGACCGTTTCCGAGCCGGCCTCCACGAGTTCAGACGGGTTCGCACATGCTGCTGCGACAGTCTTGAGCCCCTGGCTCAGCTTCAACGACGACGAGTGGAGGGATGTGATCTGGGATGCGGAAGTGAGGAGGTCTCGGTATCGTGTTCTGAGGCGTTAGTCCCCACTCATGCTCGTGCACATACCCAACCATTGACCGCAGCTCCGACTGCTTGTTCAACGCATCCGTCCTGCCGGTCAGCACTTGCCAGGCCACTGGTGCCTGCGAGCTCCGCGCTCACCGCATCTTGACCTCGACGCGCTTCACCTCGCCAACGGGCAGCCGCCGAAACACCTCGTCCGCCTCCATGTTCGCCCAGTCCTGGTCGCTGTTGGGCTCCCGCTTCCGCCCGACTCCGTTGCTGCTCAGCGGGCTCATGGCGCCCGAGAGGCCGGACGACCGCCGGTGCCCGACCGCCGGCCGGTACGGGTAGATGCGTGAGTTTTGGCGCAAGCTCGACGCCGACGAGAGCGGCGGCGAGTTCACCGGCAGGGACGTGGACGATGTCTGGCCGCGCGAAGGCGTCGAGCGGGCCGACATGGTTGGCGAGCGCTGGTGGGGGTGTTGATGACGATGAGAAGGGTCGCCTGGTCGTCTTGGACGTGTCATAGGGTTGCGCCGCAGTGGTGTCCACCACCGTGGGAAAGTTTCGCCCTGCCGACCGCGATCATGACGCAAGGCGCGCGTCTTCGTCCAAGGCGCGAGGCGGCGATGCAGAGCTCCGTCAACATCCTCATCCACAATGGCTATCATCGAGGAGATCCCAGAGTCACCAGAGCGCTCGCCAACTCCGCCCCAGGAGGCGACGCCGCCCCCGCCAACTGCTGCCCCTGCCCCTGCTCCTGCTCGCAGCTCTCCGTCATCACCGACCGAGCTCGCCCTGGTGCTGCGCTCCCTCTCTTCCAAACTCGCTCTTCCCGAGGAGCTTCTGCCGTCGTTTTTGAACGAGGATAAGCGTGAGATCATACACGCGTGACTCATATCTGAAAGCTGACACTCAAGCGGACAGCCTGGTCGCGGACTATCGTCGGAGCGCGACCTCGACGTTGGAGCATATTCTCGCTGGGACGAAGCAGGCCGCATGGAAGGAGGTGCCCTTTGACGAGCAGGCCGCAGTGGTTTCTGATGTTGTCCGTCTGTGGGGCGAGGATGCCTGGACGTCGGCCGAGATCTGCGCTCTTGTTGACGGTGCGTTGTCTGCCAGCGGCACCCTCTTACGGCAGATATCACCTCGGCCGTCGACCGCGCCGCGGTCGCCGACACGATGCTCAACAACACGCTCCGCACCCTCTTTGTTGCCCACCCGTACCTTTCAGCCTCTTCCGACCGCGCCCGTGTCCGGCCTCTGGGCGGCAGGGGCGCCATGGACGATGTGCAACAGCAGCAGGCTTGGAAGTCGGCGGCGGGATGGGGCTGTCACAACGCGCTGGCGTGGTGTGTCGCGGCGCTAGACGACACTGTCCTCCTCCGGCGCCTCGGAACCGTGCTTCCCCCAACCCTCATGATGATGGACGATTGGGAGCCGCAGTGGCGTGGCCGTGGCGCCTGGGTGCTCACGCACTGGGTCGGCCGCATCGGGGCGGATGAGCTCGCTCGGCGCGGACTCGACACGCTACTCTTGGCCAGCCTGACGCACACCATGAGCCTACATGCCAACCCGCCGCTCAAGCATGTGCTCCCCGCTGCGCTAATGATTGTGCAGAATCTAGAGGGCATGAAGAAGGCAGACGCATACGCCGACATTGTGCAGAAGGGACTCGTCGCGGGATGGACGTATGCGCCGAGCGGGGCCGAGGGGCGACCCGTGCTGATCGACATTGCGGAGAACCTCGAGGTACTGTGCCGAGAGCTGGGCGTGGGGATCGTGCGCTGGCTCAAGGTATGTCTGCAGCGTGTTCCGCTTGCTCACGCGCTAGGCTTTCATCCCGTCGCTGCTCGAACCGTTGCAACACCCACCTGCTCCGTTGGCCCTGCCACACTTCCGGGCCAACCTCTCCGCCCTTTTAACTCTGTGTGTGGCCGTCCGCGGTACGGGTCGTATAGCCCGCTGGCGAGGCCAAATCCTCGATATCGGATCGCGCCTGTGGGTGCAGCTCGGCGAGCGCAACTACGGGGGGCATGATAACGGTGAGTCGACAACCCCTGTGCTCTGCTCATGGACAGATCTGGCAACTGACGTGCGGCGTCTCACCAAGGAGGTGTTCGCTGAGGTTGAGAGGCAGTGTACAACCGTCCAGGCAGGCGAGTTTGGCAAGCTGCTCGAACTTGACCGAGCGATGTTTGCCCCGCTCGTGGCTGCACAGTGACACTGTCGTCGCCATTAGACCCGAGAGGGGCGACCTTTATGTCACCTCTCTTCTTGGATTGTGTTCGAGAGCGCCAGCAGCTTGCGCGAGCATGCACACCAGACTGATCTCATCTCTAACCGCCTGACTGCTGCCTTGGGGCGAACCGCGGTATTTGCTTCGCCTCGACGGTGACGGCATGAAAACGGAAGGTCGCCGTCTCCAGCACCACATCGGGGTCGTCGTCACCCTTGTGCATGTCGCTACCACCTTGCTTTGCATCATTGGCTCCAACCGCCGACGGCCCACTCCGCGCCAGCACCATGCATATCACGCCGAGGGCCTGCTCCGCACAAGCATTATGCATACGGCGGCGGACACTTAAGCGACCCGCTCCGCTCCTAGCCGCCGCCGGCGCCTGCGTGGCCGGCTCCGCTCGACCCAAGGTATATTAGATTCCAGCCTCCGGAGCACCGAGGTCCGGACACGAACTGTCAAAACATCCCATGATGCGCATTCTCGCACTTGTCCCCCTCCTTTGCGCGCTCGCTGCCGCTGCCCCGCCGAAGATCAAGTTCAAGAAGGCGTCGAGCGACCCGCAGTCTTGGAAGCCCGAGAACCCACCGCCCGCGGCGGAGCAACTGCCTGGCTACGGCCAGCCGGCCAACAACCAGTCGGTATTGCTCATTCCCGACCCGAACGACAAGGGCGACACGGCCAACCTGACCCAGCCCGAGATCGCCGGGTGGCAGTGGCCCGCGTACCTGGCGGCGTGAGTGCGGTGGCATTGAGAGCAGGCTGACAGCCTTCCAGCGCGGCCAACTGCGACCCGTACAAGATCCGCAACTGGAAGTGCGGGGTGAACTGCGACAAGGCGGGGCCCGTCAACATTGTCACCTCGGATGGCGACAACAAGGCGACACCGTGGTGTGAGTGGAGGGACTTTGCACCATCCTGACGAGTAGGGTATGTCGGATGGAGCGGCCCCACTGCCGTCGTGGCCATCAAAGGCACAAACACCGACTCGCTCAAGTCGCTTTTGAACGACGCCAAGTTTGCAAAGGAGGACGCCGACGAGGTCACGGTCCCCCGCGACGGCCGCAACGTGTCCGCGTTCCCCAACTGCGACGGGGCCGAGGTGCACACGGGCTTCATGGACGTGTTCCAGCACATCCAGCCGCAGGTGGACGCGGGCGTGCGCGAGGCGTTTGCCCACAATGCGACGCGCATCCTCGTCGTCGGCCACTCGCTGGGTGCCGCAATCGGGCAGATCACGGCCGTGTACCTCCAGCAAGAGTACCCCAACGTCACCGTCTCGGCGCGGCTGTTTGGCCTCCCGCGCGTGGGCGACGGCGACTGGGCCGACTGCGTGGACAAGACGCTCGGGAACCGCTCGCTGTTCATGGTCAACGGGGACGACATGGTGCCACATCTCCCGCCCAAGATCATCAACTACAGGCAGGCGTCGGGCGAGGTGTGGCTCAAGGACAACGCGAGCGACTGGGAGTGGTGCAAGGGCCAGGACAACGACCACTGCTCCGACTCGGTCACGGGCGAGTTTAGCAGCAAGCACGACGGGCCGTACGCGGGCATCTACATGGCGTGCGACCCGCAGAACGGCAAGGACCCGGTTACGCTCACGTCGACAAACTGGACAGACACTGGTTTGGTTAACGGAGGCTGAGTTTGGTAGTAGAGAGCAGAGAGACGCGAGAGTTGCCGGTGCCGGTGGGCGGTAGCTCCTGCTGTGCATTCTGCAGAGCACGAGGAGCCTGGGGATGTGCGTGCGCGGTTCAGAGTGCTATATGCCATGTGCTCGTTGTGCAGAATACCGTGTCAGTTGAATCGAACGCCGAGGGCGAGTTGGGGTCAGTGTCCGCGAGGCTCGTTCTGGGCTCGCCAAGGTTGACTGGCGGGGGGAGCAGACGAGGCATCCAGACAGGACCACATCGATGCAGCAGTCGACCGCTCGACGCGATGGAGACAGACAGGCGAGGCGGCGGCGCCAGACAGCTGTGGATTTTGTCCGATCCGAACCGCGTTGGTCGTGCTCTGGCGAGCAACACCGACCGCCGATTGTCAGCGTCCACAGTTCACTTGGCAGTCTCATGGGGCCACCTTTGCCCTGCTGCTCGCGACGCTTTTGTATTTCCGAGCTGCGTTGGCCGCCGAGTACATTCCCTACGCCGACGGAGGGAGCGCCTTGGCGGCTGCCGCCCGTTTGTCCGGACGGTCTGCGACGGCAGGTGTCGGCCTGCGACGCGCACCTGTCGCGTCCGCGAGCTGTACTTGTGCGAATGCGTCGCGCGCCGTCGAGGAGGAGTGGGCAAAACCAACAGACGCGGGGAGATAGCGTGATTTTGCTGCCCGTCGTCGCCACCTGTCGCAAGCGCGGAGCGTCGGAACAGCCAGCCAATCGAGCTCGCCCCTCGGGTCACATCCGGCGGCACAAGCACGCAACGCAGCAACCCCCCTGGCCGGGCTCTCGCCACAGCGCGATGCATGGCCTCGTCGGCGCCTTGCGTCGGTGCATCCCGCGTGCGATCAGGCGAGGCCGTGCATCGGAGCGAGCGCGAGACGCCGAGGGGCCGGGGCTGGCGGAGCTGCCGGCGGTGATTCGGCCCGGAGAGGACAAATATAACTGTCAAAGTTGGCGACGGAACCCATGTCCTCCACCACCTCGACAACGGACGCCGTCAACGACCTCTCGACAACAGACTCCCTCCACCACCTCGTCCACCATGCCCAGCCAGCCCGCAAAGCGCGTCGCCGTCATCGGCGCCGGTCCCGCGGGCGCCATCGCCACCGACGCCCTCGTCCGGGAGCAGGCGTTCGATATTGTCCGCGTCTTTGAGCGCCGCGAGGGACCGGGAGGATGCTGGTAAGAGGCGGCAGCGGCAGCCCAGCGCTCACAGGCCCAGGATCGGCGACGAGGCCGCGCCGCCGACCATCTCGGGTTTTGACGCGCTCGCGCAGCGCACGGCGGACCCGCCGCTGGACGTGCCCACGACGCTGCCGGCGTACACGCCCAGGACAGAGGTGCCGCGCTACGACGAGTCGTCCGTCTACCCCTACCTGCACACCAATGTCGAGGCGCTCGCAATGGAGTTTAGCCAGGAGCCATTCCCGACCGAGACGAGCGCCGAGTCGGTCGCGCTCCACGGCCCAGACACGCCGTTCCGCCACTGGAAGGTCGTGCGGCAGTACGTCACCGACCTCGTGGAGCGCAACGCCGACCTCGTCACGTACAACACGACAGTCGAGCGCGCCGACAAGGTCGGCGACGAGTGGAAGCTGACGCTGCGCCGCTCGGGCGGCCGCAGCGACTACTGGTGGGTCGAGTGGTTTGACGCCGTCGTCGTCGCGAGCGGGCACTTCTGGGTGCCGTACATCCCGCTCGTCGACGGCCTCGAGGAGTTTGAGAAGCTGCGGCCAGGGAGCGTCATCCACAGCAAGCACTATCGCGGCCGCGACCACTACAAGGACAAGGTGGGTGCCAGCCGACGCCAAGAACGGGTCTGACTCTCTCAACAGCGCGTTGTCGTTGTCGGTGCATCAGTGTCGTCGGCAGACATTGCTGTCGACCTAGTCAACACGGCCCAGACGCCCGTCCACGCCATCACCGTTGGCCACACCTTGAACAGCTACTTTGGCGGCGGCGCATTCGACCACCCACGCATCAGCAACCACACGAGCATCAAGAGTGTTGTCGGCCGCACCCTGCACCTCGCTGACGGCACAACCATCCCCGACGTCGACTACGTCATCTTCGGCACTGGCTACTCGTGGTCACTCCCCTTTCTCCCGCAGGTGCCCATCCGCAACAACCGCGTCCCAGAGCTTTACCAGCACGTCGTATGGCAGCAGGACCCAACGCTGCTGTTCATTGGCGCTGTCGGCGCCGGCCTCACCTTCAAGGTCTACGAGTGGCAGGCCGTGCTGGCCGCGCGCCTCCTTGCCGGCCGCACAGCGCTGCCGCCCCTCCCGGACCAGCGCGAGTGGGAGCGCGCCCGCATTGCCGCCAAGGGCGACGGCCCCGCCTTCTCCATGATCCACCCCCACTTTGAGGACTACTTCGAGACGCTGCGCGCGCTCGCCGGGGAGGGCGAGCCGGGCGTCGGCCGCAAACTGCCAAAGTTCCGCCGCGAGTGGTTCCGCTCGTTCATGGACGGCCACGAGCGCCGCAAGCTCATGTGGCGGAGACTGAACGCCGACGCCGCCCGGGAGGGTGGGAGGCTCTGAATGAGGTCTGGGGGCGGGCTCGGACAGACGAGATGTCTCTGCCGAGTTGTAGAGCGTAGAGGTTACGGCGGACATGTATAGGACCATCACACCGCGTCTTCAAGCCGGCAGCGGACGTGAAAGACGACACCGCGCGGAAACGTCCCCCATACTTTGACAAGGGTCTTGGAGACAGCCAGGTTTGTGCACGTCCTCCACCAGCTAAACCGGACGGATGTCGGTGAAAGCCTCCATGGCCCGCCGAGATAATCCGCCGTTATCCCCGAGATACAGGATTGTGCTCGTGTCTCGCAGGTCCGAAGCCGAGCCGCACCCGCTGTTGCAAGACCCGGTCAGCTAACAAGCGGCCCTACACGAACGGCGACGGCGAGCACACTGGGGAGGACAAGGCGGCTGGGGGTCGTACAAGCGGACCACTCGGGACTGCTGACAGTCGCTGTAGCGCAGAACTGCGGCTACGCGGCATCACCGGCATCACTGTTCTTGTGCTGCCTCGTGAACGGCAACAATGTGTGACACCTGTGCGCTTCTCGTAAGAATATGAGCAACTGTCAGCTACCAACGCAAAGAGAATGGTAAGCCCGAGACCCCGGATCAGTCCTCTCTGATGCCACTCGCAGCGTGCAGCAGCACAGGACATTGTCTTGCAAGCTGCAAGCAACAGCCATGACGTGGTTCCTCATCCTGCTGACTGCCGAGGGCACTGACGTCAAATACCACCTCGTGTTCCGCGTGCACTTGGCAGTGAGACCGTGGACGAGCTCCATCTCACACCCTTCCACTCTTTCTCGCGCTCGGCACCCACCGGTCCGAGCTCCCCTCCCACCCCGTTCTCCGATCCCAGCGGCGTGGGTCGTAGCTTACACAAGTGCCCACCCTGTTCTGCACTGCCTCGGCGGCCCCTCGCTTCTGTGGTCCTCTCGGGACGCTCTGACTGCGTCACCCTTAGAGCGGAAGGCATTCCCGTCATGTGCTGCGCCTGACGGTCATAGAAGGCGTGTAGTACCGCAAAGGCGTCGAGCCCCCAAGGTCACTGGTCCAAAGCTAATCAGAGACATCTCGCGCGGAGCGCTTCCTGTCCCTGTCTCCGAGGCTGTCGCAACATAGCGTCGCGTGCCACCTCACGTCCAGGATGGCAGCCGCATGGAGCGCGTCGTGCCCCCTCCAGGAACCTCACATCAACTGACCAGAGTCTCGATGTACCAAGCTCACAGACAATACGCATACCCGCATCCAAGGTCCCATCTGCTCTGCTCCTGCAGATATAAAAGAGGCACCGAGTCTCGCCACTCACTGGCGCCGTCCGTCGTCTCCAACTTGGCCCACTGAACAACCATTCACCATGCTCACGCTCCCTGTCCTCGCGCTTCTCGCCACTGCGGCTGGCTTCGGCAATGCGCAGACCCCCGTACCCACCAAGAGCCTCTACATCACCTGGCGCTACGGCGAACCACTCCCTAACGGCCCTCAGGTCCTCGTCGCCTGCGGTGGCGGCCCCATCGTCGGCAACACGAACGGCGATCTTCTCAGCCTGTAGCCCTGCACGTTATTCCCCATATGCTAACCCCTCCTCAGTGCCGGTACTTACTGGCGGTATTGCAACCCCTCGTGGGACCTGGACATCCGGGCGCCGACTACCGCCATCTCGTTTGGCAACACCCCTTCTGGAGCCGCCAACTTTTGCCTCGACGCGACGCTGTGTGGGTAGAGAACCCACCGGTCTACAGGAGAGCGCAGCTGACGCTCCCTAGACCCCGGCAATGGCATCAGGCCTCACATCTGGCAGTGCTACGACGGCGCCCCGCAGCAGACGTGGAAGGTGCACTGCGACGGCTCAATCGAGCTCGCGGGTAAGAACCTCTGCCTCGACGTCACGGATGGCAATGGCAACAACACGATCCAGCTCTGGGAGTGCACCGGCGGCCCCAACCAGCAATGGGTCTTGTGAGTCTGCCCATCCCAGCTTACTCGCAGGTTGGTCGACCACCTGAGAGCTCACATCCCAGCCACGACACGCCACCGGCCTAACGGCCTAATGGACACGGCTGAAACGATATACGGACAATGTGCTGTACTGGACAATGGCTGCTGCACGGACAGTATCCAAGTAAACCCTTCCATAACGATATGATCATGGCTATGACTCGGTCTTGCTACTCGAGCTTCCGCATACGTCAGGTATCCTCGAGGGTGGAGCTCAGTCGTTGGCCTGGGGGATGAAGCTGTCGCCCGCCACCTCCCCAGCACAGTCCACGCTGTCCGCGCTCATGTGACGCTGCCCACGACGCACTCTGCGCGGCGAGATGGATAGTGCATTCCGCTTGGGCGGAATCGGCGTTCATTGAACTTTACCGCTCGGCACATTGTCCGGCGAAGATGGCACTTGTGTTCCACGATCCTGCCTTGAGACACGACGCCGATGTTGGCACCACCAGGTCTGGTAGCGGAACTTGGGGCGCTTGGGCGTGTTCGGTCAGGGGTCGAGATGTGCACAGAAGCTTGTCAGCCCGCTCGTATCTGGTAACTGTCGTCCCCCCGTAACCGTGATGTGGTCGTCGCCGGCCACTTCGTCAGCTTGTACATGTCCATGCCGCTGATGGCTGTGTTGAAGTTGACCGCACAAACGTCATCTTGAGCTTGCTGCGCCCATCCTCACCCAGTTCAACCCACACCCAACGTTCCAACGCGCTGCGACTGTCGCGCTTCAACTGGTCGGGCAGGTTTGTCAATAGATACATCAGATAATAGCACTTCAACGACAACTCGCGTCTCGTCAACAGCCTGGCAGCCCGCGGCCTACAAGCGTGACCGCGACCCTACCGCACGTCAGCTCCAGAAAGCACAAACGCGTGGCCAGCTACTTGGCGGCCGCCGCGGCCTGCGCACGGAGGTTTTGGATGCGGCGGCGCGTCTGCGCTACAATCTCCTCCTCGTCAAAGATCTCCGTCACGCTCGGGTGGACGGCGACGGCCTGCGCCCACTTGAAGACAGCGGGGGCCTGCGCCTCGAGGCCCGCGACAAGACCGGCGGGGTAGATGCCCGCCTTGGTGAGGGCGAGCAGGCGGATGACGAACGAGCCTGTGAGGACCTATGAGGGTGTCAGCTGTGTGCGTCGCTTGGCATGGGAAACTGTGAAGGCCCTCCAGCAGGGACGACTGCGGACTGCCCATGTCCACGCCCGCGCCCACGCCCTACCTCCCACACTCACCTCGGCAAGCGTCAGCTTGTCGCTGCCGCCAAAGAACGGCTTGGCGTCCTGGAGGAGCGGCTCAAGCTCCTTGACGGCTGCAGCGACGGCGGCGTCAACGTGCCCCTGCACCTCGCTCTCGGGGGCAGTGTACAGCTTGAACAGCGGCCCCTGGAACTTGGACGCGAACGCGTCGGTGAAGAGCGCAATGCGCGCACGCCGCAGCGCGCCACCCTTGTCACTCGACGCAGGCACCAGGTGCGATGGGTACTGGTCGGCAAGGAACTGGGCGACGATGCCCGACTCGATGACGATCTCGCCGTTCCAGTTGAGGGCGGGAACGAGGCCGCGCGGGTTGATTGCGAGATACTCTGGCGTGCGGGGCGTGTCGAGGTCGATGATCACCTCCTCAAAGGGGATGCCGAGCTCCGCAAGCGCAATGTGGGCGCGATGCGCCCCTGGACGGGTGTCAGCGGGAGCACGGTGGTCCCAGGGGGAGGGCCCGGGGGGGGGGGGGGGGGGGGTGCCCCCCGCGCCCCCGGGACCCACAGGGGCGGCGAGGGTTCGGAGGAAGGGTGAGCGTGGCGCGGGAGGCGGCGGCA
>JALJEG010000041.1:84185-173310 GCA_023653615.1 Apiotrichum siamense | reverse complement strand
GCCGGGGGGTGGGGTGGGCGGGCGGGGGCGCGGGGGGGGGGGCGCGCGGGGGGGGGCGGGGGGGGGGGGGGGGGGGGGGGGGGGGGGGGGATGCCCCGCGCGCCACGCGGACTCACAAGGGCAGCGATGGTTCGTGTAAAGGATGAGCTTGTCCTGGGAGGCGACGGTCATTGTGCGAAGACGCGGGGAGAGCTGGGGGATGGATGCAAGAGAACGGAGGAGCAGCCGATTTATCAGCGTTGCCATGGTGGCTTGTCCATCGGCTTGCACCGAATCACTCTTGATGACGCGATACTTATACGCGTGCTGCACGGGTTCTTTGTAAGCCGTGTGAGCCGGTATCAGCGCCTCGTCGTCGCCACCGGGCTGCCTTGCCGTCCGCCACCACGCGCCGCCGTCGCCGTCGGCGAGTGGGATCGCGAGTGGGATCGCGAGAGCCCGCGTGCGATGTGGGAACGCGTCTGGTGCACAAGAACAAGAACATGTCCCTCTCAGCCAGTCGTTGTTGCCTCCACCGCAGGCGTAGAGAACATTGTTACGAGCGCCCAAGACCGGACAGGGATCCAGATACCGCACAGGCATATGGCTTGTCGTTTGGCAGTTGGATTTCCTGCGTCGAGCCCAGTGTACGACGAATATTGGGCACTCCAAGCATTGAACTGCCCACGACTGGTCATGGCCGTTGATCGTGGCCGGCCGGTGCATGACCCACAGCCACCGGGAGGTCATATGTGCCGGTAGCCTGCGCTGCCTTGAGGCCCCCTTCACCAACAACTCTGGTGACTAACAGGGCCAGTACTCCAACAGACAGACATTGCGCACAAACAAGCGACAGACACTCGGCATCGCCAGCCAGGCAGCCGGGGGGTAGCGGGACAAGTGTCACAGGAACCCGCCGCCCACCACAAGAACAGTGGGCATTCCCTCGCCATCGCCCTGTCCCAGCGCTGTAACAGACTCGTGGCCTGTTGGATCCAGGGACCCCGCTCCCCGTGCATCCTCCAGAGCTCGCCAGTTCCAGAAAAAGGTGGCTTGGGAGGAAGCGAATCCTCTTCTTGACGAGAGTGGGATTCGAACCCACGTCCGAAGACTGCGGAGGAAGCAAGCACCTCAGAGGGGCTCTCCTTAACACAGCGCCTTAGACCGCTCGGCCATCTCGCCGATATGTCTTTCACGTAGGCGGCCCGTTCTGCGGCTGCGGTTTCGTAGCCGCGATGTAAACGCTGTGCGGGTGTGAAGGGTGAGGTGCAGAGATATGGGAAAAGGATCGAGTCGGCATGGGTGGCAGGGCTATAGATCTTCGGGTGGTGGACCTCTGTGGCTTGGACTCGTCGGATAGCTCGCAACGGAGTCTGATACGAGCGGGGAGGACGCGCAAGCACGTACGAGAAATGAAATGAATGCGAGCTTGCAGACTGGTGGATGTGGATAGCAGCGTCGAGTGGATGGAGATGACCTTCTTTTTGTTGGGCACAACGTTCCTCCTGGGGTTCTCGCGCTCTTGATTGGAGATCGCATCCTGCCCTCGGACTCTGGACTCGCAGAGGATCCAAGAGATACGTCGATTAGTTGCGGCGGTTCAAGTCGCCATAGACACAACGTGCGTCAAGAGGACCCGCCCACCATGCGCGCTGTCAGAGCTTCAGGAATAATGATACAACACGGCTCTAAGGTTCTACACTTTAGTCGTCCGTCTTGGCCGGAGGCAGTCCGCAGGGCTGGAGCATGCGCTGGGCGGTCAGCACCGGCGGCGCGGCGCGCATCGCCCAACGGCGAGGGCTGGGCACCTACCTCGATGGCCTCGAAGCGCTCGCGCGCTTGGCATTCGCCATCGGCAATGGCCATGTACGAGAGCATGGGCGGGTGGCCCACGATGGACGCGAGCGTGTCGCGGTGGTGATGCGTCACGAGCTCGTACTTTGTCGTGTCGGCGTGTCCGGTGCCGGTGTAGCGCGCGTGCACTGCGGGTTAGTTGTGAGATATCGAGTGGGGAGGAGGGGAGGAGGGAGGAGGGGAGGAGGGAGGAGGGGAGGAGGGAGGAGCGATGAGGTAAGAAGAAGGAAGGTGAGGAAGAAGGAAGGGGACGGCGCGAGGAAGCACGGCGCGATAAAACACGGCGCACAACATGCAAAGCACTCACGCTGCTCGAGCGACGCGTTGGCAGTGTAACGGAGCTCGGACTGGGATGTGTGAGCAGTGAGGGCGGCGGATGCAGCATACCATGGCGGCGGCGGTGGTGGTGGTGGTGGTGGCAACGACGGAGATGGCGAGCAGCCGCATTTGTTGACGATTCCATGTTGGGTGGCGATTCACAGCGAAAAAAAGTGCCACACTGCGAAAACTCCGATGCTCCTGGCTGGAGGACTACCCCGTCAGCCAGGCTGGGTCTCGCGCACCGCAGCCAACACTCGCGCTCCTTGCTTGGGCTCGTCGCCGTCATTGTGCTGCTGCTCGTCGTCCAACCAGTCGTCGTCGACACCACTTGCCATCAGTCATCCCCTCACACCACACCCCCCCACCGACCTCGCCGCACCCCCCCGCCCTCCCACCACAAGTGAGCGCCATTCTGGGACCGCACCGACATGCCCCGTCCACCACCTGCGGTTTCCCTTTCCAGACGCGTTCCTCCCACGCTGACACCTTACCCGTCCCGATGTTTCCATCCGGCCAACTGATCATTTGCGCCTGTGCCCTCTCATTGTCAATCCACCTCTTGCTCCATCACCCTCGCCCCCTCGGCTGCAGCAGACAATGAATCGGCAAGGTGGTGAGCGTCGCCCGCTCGTCCTCGGCAATCCCGCACACACTGACCCCCCCTTCGCAGCCCAACCAAGGCAATCGGCACCAGTACCCGCAGGCTTTCGGTCGGCGCAAGGCGGCGCACCGCCCTCGCAGCCCAGCGGGACGAACGGCATGTACTACGCCTCGTCGGGCGCGAGTGCAGTGCAGCCAAACACCCCCGGACGCCCTGGTGTTCTGGGGCAACAGATCGGCTCTTATCCGCCGTCCTCGGGTGCACTGGGACGCGGAGGACCGCCTGGCTTTGGTGGAAGAGGAACCGGTCAGTGTTTGTTTCTCGTGTTCGCCCCCGCGCGCACCCTTTGGCGCTGTGGATGTGGATTATCGCTGTGGCGTCGTCATAAGACACACTTCAAGCAGCGCTCCTGGACATTCTCCACTCGTTCTGTCTACCCTAACATTACCAGATCCCAACGACTTTCCCGCTCTTGGGTCCCATTCCAACTCGTCGTACGCCGCACAGGCCCAGCCGTCTGGAGCATCCAACCAGGCGCAGTTGCATCAGCAGCTGTACCTCCAGCAGCAGTCCCAGCAGATGGACTCTAGTTTGCCTCCACCACCTCCGGGGCTGGCAGGGCCTACATCCGGGTCCCAGCAGCTCAACGGCGCATCCGGCGTCGAAGGATTGCGAGACGACTTCCCAGCATTGGGAGATAAGGACCAGCGGGTACGTTTCGAGTGGCAAGAGCTGCCATGCCAACGTGGGGGGCCGTGTTAATGACATCAGATGATGAACATGCTCAAGATGGGCACCGCAGGAGCAGCTGGCTCTGTCTCACCGCAGGCCTCGTTGAACGGCCCCAGCACATCGCAGTCGGCATCCGCCACCCCGTCATCTAATCCGCATATGGCGTCTGTCGGTGGGCCACCGTCAACTACCGAGTCCTCCTGGGCCCGTCAATCCCCATCACGTCTAAACGAGCCGCTTGTGCGGCCAGTCCAACAGATCATGTCGTCCCCCGTCGACAAGTGGGGACTGAAAGCTCTTCTCTACGAGATTCGCACGCAAATGGGCAAGAGCGACCGCGGCATGCTCATGTTTGGAGAAGACCTTGCCGATCTCGGTGTTGACGTGACCCAGTCCGAGTACGTCAACCTCGCCCAATTTTCTTGCTTTCAAGCCACCCACATGTGCCAAAACGCTTACACCCACACAGTCCCTTGTACTCGACATTCGTCACGCCATGGGTTGACCCCAGCACAATACAGGCACCGCCCCAGATCGAGGAGATGTTCGCTATTCCGTCGTGCTATCATGTCGTCCCGCCGCCAGTGGACACCAAGCTGCTCAACTTTTCGGAAGAGACGCTCTTCTACATCTTCTACTCGTCGCCCCAGGACGTCGTGCAGCTCATGTCTGCCGAGGAGCTTTACCACCGCGGATGGCGCTTCAACACCGAGCTGCGCGTGTGGATGACTTCCCCGCCCCTGGCGCAGATTGACCTGGCCGACGCAAGCTCGCGGCCCGGCGCTGTGCGCGGCCCCTTCACCGTCTTCAACCCCGTGACCTGGAGCCGCCAGGAGACGGCCGCCGACTTCACCATTGACGTCAACACGCTCGAGGTCACACGGCCCGCGGCGCAGATTGTCGCCGAGAAGCAGGCGCACAAGGAGTCTGTCCGCAGCCCGAACGGCGGCAGCAGCAATACGACCAACAGCGGTCTCCTGCCGGCAGTGACCAACCCTGCGTACCAGAACATGCAGGCCGCGCACTGAACGGATGGTACCGTGCGCAGCGGATATATATAGCATACGCTGAGGATGGATGGCATCGGAGGAGGATGCGATGCGACTTGTGAACACCAACGAGGCAACAGCACCGGATGCTTGCTGTGACTTGACCTGCCGATGAGGGGAGGCACGTTGAGCGACTGAGAGGTGCATGGCCTGCGTGCCGTGTGCTCCTCACGAACAAGAGCGAGGGGACGTTGTCGATCCTCGGATCCGAGCTCGGTGGCGGAGTCATTTTTCTATCTCCGCCTCCACCTTTGGCCACCCATCCGGACACAGGGATTGCATGAACGTGGGTCGCTCTTGATATCGATCATCATCTCATCTCGACACGGGTTTGCACATAGATTTAGAGAACAGCCCCTACAGCATATCGAATAACACACTCCAGCATGCCGCGCCTCAAGTTTGGCGACTTTCTCGCACTCGACAACGACACCTTCCCGCCGCGCGGGCGCGGCCGAGGCCGAGGAGGCTTTCGAGGCGGTAGCGGTGGTCGAGGCCGCGGGCGCGGCGGCATCGGTGCTGGTGCAAGCTTTGGTGGTGCCGGGAGGGGCGGACGCGGGGGCCACGTCCTTGGAGGTGCGCCACGCGGGCGGGGTGGACGTGGTGGGCGGGGCGGTATGCGTGGCGGCCACTTCGGGGCCGACTACACCAACGTGCCGCTCGACTATGGAAGAGTGAACACTACGCGGTATACGCGTGCGGACCGTGAGTGCTGATGCGGCATTCCCAGCTACTGCATCAAGTCCGGGAGAGGGACCGCTGGCCTCCATGCCCTGCTGACACCTTACGCAGAGTACCTCAACGCCGAGCCCAGCGCGCAGGAGAATGCCGCTAACCCCGAAACACCTCGGCGGAACAAGGGAAAGGCGCGCGCGTTCGCGCCGCACGGCACTCCTGGAGTGAGCACACCGGACGCGTCAACGGCCAACTCGGGCACGGCCACACCCGTCACGTCCGGCCTGCGCTTCCATCGCAGCCGGCCGGCAGTCAAGGCGACGCGCGTCGACAAGGCGGGTGTCGTGTACTGGGGCGGCGGGCTTGCCCCGTTGTTTGTCAAGGCCGGGGAACTGTTCCGCGATGGCGAGGTCGATGTGGTCAAGCGTGATGGCGGTGAGTTTCGGTGGGGCGGAGAGGATTTGTCCCGTGCGATTGTCACTGACTCTTGCAGACAGACTGATCATCGAGACATATCCCATGTCCGACCCGTCAGCACCACAGATGGACGACCTCCGCGACGATACGGAGATGACTGTCGATAGCGATAACCGGGATATCATCCTCAAGGCCATCGAGCGTGCCCATCAGATGGGGGAGGATCACCACGAAGAGACCGTCCTCCACTGGAAGGATCTGGTCGGAGAAGAGGCATCCGAGGACGAGGACGTGTTTGCCGTTGGTGAGACATCCGGCCACGCATCTGCAGTGGTGGCGGTCTTTCCGCAAGTTACCTTCCCCGCTACAGCACCGACATTCCCCACCACAGCACCGATACTGGATTCGACGCACGTCGTCGAGACCGAGACGGAGATTGCAACTGTCACTCCAGTCCTCGTGGGCCCACCGACTGCCCTGTCGGAGGAAACCCCAGAAGCTAACCTGGTTGTGGCTGATGTCTCGCCTGTATCGGTCGAGGACTCATCTTTGATCGTCGAGGCCGCACTTCCTGAGTCTACCAAATCGCCTGTGGAGGCCGCTCGGGAGAGCCCCAATTCTGATGACGATATTGACGAAGACGAGTTCACCAAGGTAGCCGACGACGCCCTTTTCGTAATCGACACGACTGGCGATGATACTTTCACCGACGATGCCCTCTTCTTTGTTGATACAGATCCCACTCAACCGACAGACTCCACACCGATCTACGATGGTCCCTCGACTGTAGCCCTCGGCGACGACCGCCATGACACGGTGGAGGTCAAAGACGAGTCCATCATCTTCCGCCCCCGTATTATCGCCGACCCAGTAGCCACCGCTGGTCTCAGCTCCGCATCTCGTCGCCCGCCGGCGACCAACTTTGAGCTCACGAACATCTACGTCGACCCCCGGGTGAAGCTCAGCCGCAAGGACCGCAAAGCGGCCAAGAAAGCCAAGCGCGCGCGAAACAAGCGTGGCAAGCACCGCGGAAACGGCGGCTACGACGTCTTCCCCCGGGAAGGCGACAGTGACCTGGACTGGGGAAGCGACGGCCCACCAGGCAAAGCCGCCATGGATGAGGACATGGGCAGCGATTCGGAGATGGACGCACTGGGCAAGTCACTGGCCGGAACGGACCTCGACCTCGAGCTGGGACGCGAGGCGGACGTTGACCCCGACATTGACATCGAGGCTATGGCACGCTTCAGCCAGAGCATGTCGTTTGGCCGCGGCGGCGACGCGATGGTTGAGATGGAGACGGACAGCGACGAGTGGGAGGACAAGGGTCGACCGAAAAAGTTTAGTCCGTCGGACCCCTGGGGCGACGCCGGCGGCAGCGACGAGGACGAGTCTGATGAGTCGGAGGACGACGACCTCGACGAGACGGCCGACTTTGCGGCTCTCGCTGCGGCGTACGAGTCAGAGGGTGATGACTCTGACTCTGACGACGAAGATGAGAGCAAGCTGTTCGCGGGACACCAGGCTTGGAAGGATGATGAGGAGGATGAGGGGGAAGACGAGGAGGAAGACGAGGAGGACGAGGAGGAGGACGACGACTGGTTCCTCCAGAGAATGGAGGCGGCGCTGGATGGTGGCGTTATGTCCGCGGACCGCAAGGACCGCAAAGCTGTCTTCCGGTCAATTGAGAAGGGAACCTTTGACGATTTGGCATTGCCAACTGGTGGGTATCATATGTCATTAGCAACAGCTATGCTAACGTCCACAGCTCCGATCAAGAAGAGCAAGAAAGGCAAGCACGTCCCCGAGGCGCTGCACGCCCAATGGGAGAGAGACCGCCAGAAGAAGGCCGAGAAGAAGCAAGCGCGCGAGCTCGAGCGAGTCCTCGGCCTCCTCGGCAGCGGTGGCGGCAAGAAAGGAAAGAAGGGCAAGAACCGTATGGCCGAGGCCGCGGCGATCGCGCACCTCATCCCCCGCAGTGCGGCCGAGGTGGCCGAGCTGTTCGACATCGACTCTGATGAGGACGGCGATGACGGCGGGTGGAAGGTGACTGCGCTCGCGAAGCGCGGGCGCAACCCGCTACTCCCCAAGACGCTGGAGGAGATTGACGACGAGATTCGTGTTTTCCTTGCGGACCCGAAGCGCACGTCCCTCCCGCTGCCAGCTATGGACAAGGAGGCGCGCAAGAAGGTACACATGCTCGCCGAGTGCTACGACCTCAAGAGCAAGAGCAAGGGCAAGGGCGCTGCTCGCTTCCCGTACGTGCTCACTCGTACCGTAATCCCCATTTTAACAACCTCAACAGTGTGCTCATCAAGCTCGCTCGCTCGGGCCTCAAAAACGAGGACAAGGTCGAAAAGCTCCTCTCAGCGTCAATGTACACGGGCGGCGCATTCTACAAGGCGCTGTACATGCGCAAGAAGCGCGACAAGGGCGACGGCAGTGGCCGTGGGGCCGGCTTCGTGCGCGGTACTGGGGCGTCGGCCCGTGCGCGCGAAGGCGAGCTCGTTGGTGAGGGCGCCGAGAAGATTGGTATCGACAACATTGGGCACAAGCTGCTCAGCAGGATGGGGTGAGTTCTGCGCGAACGGTGTGGATCGGGGGCAGGCGTTATTGGCGATGCTCTGGGTACAGCTGCTCGCATTCTCCTTCGCCACCAAGGACCAATGCTATGAGTGACTCACGCGTTCTGCCGTCATGACGGTTTGAGTGGTCGAGAGAAGCGAGAGATGGGTCCACATCTTGGCAGGCAGCTGTATCTGATCATTCTGCGCGTCGGTTCCACCCGGACGCGAGTGGAAGGATGATGAGAGACTGTGGCGTCACCCACAGAATCTCATCTGTCGTAGTTTGGGCTCAGTCGGCGGAGAATGAGGCCCGCTTGTTCCAGTTGTTCATTGTTACCTTAGGGCGCCACTAACTCAACAGCTGGAGTGAAGGCACGTCCATCGGCCGAGAGGGCATCGGAGGCCTCGACAATCCGTGAGTTTTTTCTTTCCCACAGAGAGTAGTGCGCAGGTGCTGATGAAGCAGCATCGTCGCAGTGGTCAAGAACACGAAGATGGGCCTCGGCGCATGAGAGCGCTGACCAAGCGATTGGCGGCGCCGAGGCAACGTAAGGTGTCGTGCTTGTCCTGGGCAGCCGATTCGAACGAGACGAGCCGAACCGAGTGAAACGAGCAATGCCTCCTCCGCCCCAGTACAGCCGATCAGCTGGGATGGTTTTGTCATATTTTACAGACACTACCTTTCCATGGACATGGACATGGACATGGACATGGTACGCGCTGCATGCACTCGCTCACCTGCTTACCTGCTCACTTTAATACTCGACGCAAGTGCGTGGAACCGGCCGGAGTAGGAGAGAGCTCAGCCATGCAGCCGCGAATCCGACCGCATTGAATCTAGCCGTGTGAACCTGCCAACACACACATGCGCCAGCAAGCTGAGCAGCCTCAGCGAGTCTGCCTCCGGTTGCCGGAGGCAAGTAATTTCACCAAACCAGGACTGACGCAGGAGGAAGTTGCTACGGAGATCACTGACCGATGTGCCGAATCACCCTGGGGAGCGCACAGGAGACGAACCGAGGAGCAACTCGGAGCTCGGAGCCCAGCACCAGTGGGCACTGACTCATTACGCTACCTCGCTATGGCTCGTATCTGACTAGCCAGTGGCGCCAGTCGGGCGGATCGTCGCAAACCTCAAGGAGTGACCAATCAGGCGATAGCGAGTCGGCCATCTGGAGTTGCTACCACTGCAGCTGCGTTCGGGCACTCGTTCATGCCTGTGGTGTTTTCTTGCGGTGTTCTCGCGGCATTCTCTTGCTAGTCGCAACGATGAACGGCAATTAAACAGTTCGACTAGCGCGAGTTGACTTTAGAGCGCGCGCGGGCCGTTTAGCCAGGGGACGGCATGTTCGGCACTGCTCGGAACGCGGATCCTCTGTCTGGCGACAAGGTTACCACTAGAACGTTCAGATCCCTCTTCAGGGCCCCCACATGCCCAAGCAGTAGATTCCCGGCCTCGGTAGTCTCCGACTAACCATACACGATCGTCTAACAGTCTTTGATCACGTCGCCCCGCGGCGCCCAGCCCAAAGGGCAGAGTTTAATGGCAAGGCACACCGCAAACTCGGAGAGTGCATGGCCCCAGTGGTCCTAAGAACGAATACCAGACGAGGGCTCTTCGGCCGGTGGGAGCAACGAACGAGGACGATTGAGTAGTTTCATTTCGTGAAGCGCCAAGCCGGTGTTCGTGCCTGGGTGTTCTAAAAATGAAGGGATAACAATATTTATCAGATAAACCTCGCCCTGGGTTGTGCTGCCGGAGCCGAAACCCGACCATCATGCTTGCTCTGACTGGTCGGCAAAGATGTGGAGGCCGATGGACACAGGGAACACCGCAGCGGAGGACGGTATACCACAGCCGTGCATGGCACAGGCGGCCGCGGGCGCCGCAGGTTGTGTAGTCTGTGACGCCGCCTACGTTAGTCGCTGACCTCATGGCGCCTGTTCGCTCCCACCTCTGGCTCCGTTACCAACCGCGCTACAGCCCGCTCACCATAGAATCCTGGCGACCTGGTGGTCCCTTGCGTTTTCATCCCACACTCCTGCCCTCCTTCCGGCCCCGCCTTGGCTCTCTATTCCCAGTGAACGGCCGCCTTGGCGCAGGGCTAAATTTGTCCGTTCGCCGGACACCGATGGAAACACAGCGTTCCCCAGCCCTGGGCCCCCGGCTGTGGGCTGTGGACCGCCTAGGAGTGAATTCCACCGGCTCTAACCTTGCTGGATGGAAGAATGAGCGACGAGTGACGAGCGACGCGCTCGCCCCGCTCCGATGCGAGCGTGCGCTCACGAATCAGCGTGCACGGCAGTACGGGAGGGAATGAAATCGAGAGGAAAGGTGTGGGGTACCTCACCAACCCAGCGCCGGAAGGGCCGACAGGAAAGATCACAAGAGTGCTGGCGGACCAGTCGCTTGTCTGGTCCTGCGGTGCCTGTGTAAGAGTCATGAAGGGACCGATACTGATCATATCCGGGCACGTTCATGGGACCTGCGAGAGTCTGCCTTCATTGGGCAGAATGGGCCCGATATCGACCGCTCCGGAGAAGGAGAATGAGGCTTGAGGGCGGCCTCATTGTGCTTAAATGGCTCGGGTCGTTGCGAGTTATATGATACTCCACCCCTTTCTCTTCCCCCATCTCAGACCTACTAATCTCTTTGACGTACAGTTACTCCCTTAGTTAGGGATAGACCTCGTCCAAGTAGTCTGCAACGGAAGGTCAACGTGAGTCCCGGCCCATGGCCACGTCAAGTGATGGCCACATCCAGTGCCACATTGCGTCCCACAGTCTATCACCTCTCGCCGTCAACCACCCATGACCACCATACTCATACACCCAGATGCCTCTTTTTGCACGTCAAGAACAGGAAGGTGCCAGCAGTGGCCACGGCGGCGGCTCCCACACCTCACGTATGGCAGACATGATCGCTTCCGCTACCGAAAAGGCTGTCGCGGCGGCCACCAGCGCGGTCTCCAGGGCGGGCGACAACGACAGGTCCGGCAAGGGCTCACCGGATGGTGGCGGCGGTGCGGCGGCTGATGCGGCTGATGGTTCCGCGCCCAAGAAGAACAACAACCTCAAGACACTGAAGATGGATCAGATCAACAGAGCCATCCACTACACGTGGTACATCACTGCCGGCGTCGTCTTCGCCTGCTTTGTCGTGTACACCTGGTCCGTGCTCCGCGCTTGGTACATCAAGCGCAAGGTGTCAGCTGCCCGCCGCGCGGGGGCTGCACCCTCTGCACCCGCAGCCACACGCGGAGCATCCTCGTCCGCGTCGCGTATCCCCATGGCTCTCAACACTCTGTTCCAGAACATTGCCTACGTGCGCGTCATCCCGGCGTGGCTCTGGACGTCGACGACCGCCGCCGAGTGGTGGTGGACCGCGGCGTACATTGGCATTGTGCTCGGCATCGGCTTCTGGGGCTGCATCGTGCAGGGCACCCTCGACTACGCCAACCCAATGGGCTATGTTGCGTTTGGCCAGATGCCGCTCATTGTCGGCCTCGCTTCGCGCAACAGCATCATCGGGTGGCTCACGGGCGTGTCGTACGAGAAGCTCAACTACCTCCATCGCGCTGCCGGGCGCGTGTGCGTGCTCACCACCTGGCTGCACACGCTCGGCTGGTTCCACAAGGGCCTTGGCAGACACGGCCCGGGAACCGAGATCTTCCTCTCCGGGATGCTCGGCTCGGTGGCCGCGCTCATCATCTGGCTCACGTCGTTTGCGCTTGCGCGCCGCGTCTTCTACGAGGCGTTCCTCATCATCCACATCATGATGAGCATCATCTTTATCGTCGGCTCGTACTACCACTGGCCGCGCCTCGCCGAGTGGTGCTGGATCGGCCTAGTCATCTGGGCGTTTGACCGTGTCTTCGCCGTAGCCCGCTTGATCATCATCAACAAGGCGTGGCTCCTCCCTTTCTCGTCCCGCCGCGAGGAACACTCGGCGTGCACCGTCGAGCTTGTCGAGAAGAACGTTGTACGTCTCACCGTCAACCGTCCCCTCTTCAAGTGGAGCCCGGGCCAGCATGCCTTTATCACTATGCCTGGCGTTTCCCTCCTCCGTTACGAGCAGCACCCCTTCACCGTCGCCAACGCCCCTGACGGTTCTGGCAACGCTGTGTTTATCATCCGGGGCCAGACCGGCTTCACCCGCCGGCTCATTAAGCGTCTCTCGTCTTCCAAGGCCACCGACATCAACTGCTACCTCGAGGGCCCGTATGGAGTTTCGCATGGCCTCAACCACTACGACTCGGTCATCCTCCTTTCGGGAGGCACCGGTGTCACCTACGGAACCTCTCACCTGCTCGACATTATGAAGGGCTCGCGCGAACAGACCACTGCTGTCTCCCAGGTCCGTCTCGTCTGGAACGTCCGTGATGCCGCGCAAGTCGCGTGGATCGCGCCCCTCATCAACATTGCCGTCGCGCAGGGCACGGGGCAGACGCGCTTCATCATTGATGTCTATGTTACCAGCTCCTCGGCATCGAGCGAGCCGGGCCGTATCCCGCACCACGACCGCGACGCCCCCGTCTCGCCCTCCAGCACCCCCGACTCGTACTTGCCCTCTGGCTCTTCTGAGAACGTTACCGAAAAAGGTTCTCTCAACGGCCATTCGTGCGAGAGCGCAAAATACGCCGCCGCTGCCGGGCTCTCGGAGGAGGCCGCCCGCATCTTCCGCTGGCACCATGGCCGCTCGCACATCGAGGGCATCCTCCGCACGGATGTCGATGAGTCCGCGACCGACGGCGCCGGTGTGGCACTCGCCTGCTGTGGCCCGACGTCGCTCTCGCTCAGCGCGCGCCACGCCATCTCGAGCGTCAATTCGAGTGCCGCCGTTCTCCGTGGCCAGAACCCCGTCACCTTCTACTCCGAGGTGTTTGGTTGGTAATGGAAATATGACGCCTCGCCAACTGGCCAGCGCGCTCCTCCAAATGCGCGCTCGGCCAGACAGTTTGTTCCCTTATAACGTCCGTTCACTACAACCGCCATTACGAAATGTCGGAACTAAAATGGACAAGAGACATTGTCTGACTCATGAAATAGACGCCGCAATCTTGGGCATGTATGAAATGTTAGTGAAGGCTGCAGTCGAGCATGTGGAGGACATGGGGTTAGGGGGGATAAAAGGTGGACCACAAGGGAGCGAGGCGGAGTGTGGCACTGTCCCGATGGCTCGGGCCGAGCGTCTCTCTCCCTCCTTCATCCCCCTGTTGCCCACACCGAAACAGCACTACTCCCACCTCTTCATCGCTCTGTGCCCCCCCCCCGTGTACAGTGGGAGGGCAGTCCCCTCGCACCAGCGGCCATTGTGGTGTAGTCGTATCATTCTCCCTTCGGGCTTTTACAACCCCGATCTGACAACAGATCATAAGTCTGGGAGCGGTCCTCGGTTCAAATCCGGGCAATGGCCTCCTCCTCCTCTCATCCTCGGCGGTCGAGAGGTGTTGCCTTTTTCGTGGTTGTTGCCTGCTTGGCGCGGAGGAGCGGTTGAACGGCGCCAGAGATGCACAAGTTGTCTCTCGATGGCCATGGATTGCAGATGCTGAGAGGGATGACATCATAGTGAAAGAGTCCTGGGGGGTACATCCACCGAGATAACGCCGGGCATACAAGGCCGATGTGGCACCGTCCACGTGGAGGCCACGCGACGCAGGGTCCGCCACGGATTCTTCCATCGACCTCCATTTCGCGCGGTCGCGTCGTCACAAGTCGAGGCGTCGTCGACGTGAAGGCCATCATCTGGGCTTGTTGGACATCCTACACCTCACACTCACACTCGATACAAAATGGCTCTCAAAGTCCCCCGCGCGGGAGGGCCCGACCTCTTCAAGGTGCGTGCCCTAGCAGCGCGGCGCAGCAGCCGCGTTCGCGCGCGAGGTTAACCTGCTGACTTCCCCAGTCTGGATACAAGGTTGGTCGCAGTTGCAGTCATGGCCGAAGCGAGACCCAGCGAGACGCCAATGGCGGAAAGCGCTGAGACGGCGATGTTCTGCGCCTTTACCCAGTGGTGACGCGACGCGCTTCTCTCTTACACGCCACCGTCTGCTGCGCTCAGTCGTACTCACACCCTGCAGCACCTTTCGGGTCTGGAGGAGGCCGTCCTCCGCAACATTCAGGCCGTCAACGAGCTGAGCGAGATTGTGCGGACATCGTTTGGTCCTAACGGTGGGTGTCGATGCTGGCTAGCTCCGGGATCTCAGCGGACGAGTTGCCGTCGCACTTGCAACACCACAACTGACGCCGCAGGCCGCAACAAGCTCATTATCAACCACCTCGGCCGCCTGTTTGTCACGTCCGATGCCGCGACGATTATCCGCGAAATCGAGGTGGCGCACCCGGCCGCCAAGCTCTTGGTGATGGCCAGCACGTCGCAGGAGGCCGAAATGGGTGACGCGACCAATCTGGTGCTCATCCTGGCCGGCGAACTGCTCAAGCGTTCCGAGCACCTCCTCACCATGGGCGTCCACCCTTCCGAGGTTATCCAGGGCTACGAGATGGCTCTTACCAAGGGACGCGAGGAACTTGAGAGTGAGTGGTAGCGCGCGAACCCAACAGAGGTTCTCGGCGTCGACCGCACCCCCCACGTGTCTAATCCCGCAGAGCTCGTCTGCGCCAAGCTCGAGTCCTCTCCCCTCCCCACCGTCGAAACCCTTGCCACCGCCATTGCCCCCTCCATCGCGTCCAAGCAGCCTGGAAGCGAGCAGTTCATTTCCACCCTGATCGCCGAGGCCGCTCTCACCATCATGCCCAAAAACCCCAAGGACTTCAACGTCGACTCTGTCCGTGTCGTCAAGATCCTCGGTGGCGGTTTGGAGCAGAGCCGTGTTGTCCGTGGTATGGTCTTTGGTCGTGAACCCGAGGGTATCGTCAAGAACGTCAAGAAGGCAAAGGTGGCCGTCTTCACCTGTGGTCTCGACATTTCGCAGACCGAGACCAAGGGTACCGTCCTTCTCAAGAAGGCGGACGAGTTGCTCGACTTCACCCGCGGAGAGGAGAAGCAGCTGGAGGGAGTGAGTTACCTATGAAACCGCTATCCACTGACATTCAGTACTTCAAGGAGATTGCCAACTCTGGAGTCAAGCTCATCATTGCCGGAAGCGGTATCGGTGACCTGGCACTGCACTACCTGAACCGCATGAACATTGCTGTCGTCAAGGTGCTGTCCAAATTTGACCTCCGCCGCCTGTGCCGCGTGTTTGGCGCCACCCCGCTCGCGCGTCTAGGCGCACCCACCCCCGAGGAGGCCGGCGTGATTGACGTGATGGAGACGATTGAGATTGGCGGCGACCGGGTCACGGTGTTCCGACAGGAGGAGGGCGAGCGCACACGTACAGCCACCATTGTGCTGCGTGGTGCTACCGCCAACTACCTCGACGACCTCGAGCGCTCGATCGACGATGGGGTCAACAACGTCCGCATTCTGCTCCGCGACGGCCGCCAGATTCCTGGCGCGGGCGCAAGCGAGATTGAGCTCGCGGCCCGCGTTGCCGAGTACGGCGCCGTCACCCCCGGCCTCGCCCAGCACGCCATCCGGCGGTGGGCCGAGGCGCTCGAGGTCGTGCCACGCACGCTTGCCGAGAACGCCGGCCTGCCCGCCGAGGACGTCGTGTCGGCGCTGTACGCGGCACACAAGGAGGGCCACGCGGACGCCGGCGTGGACATTGACGCCGAGAATCCCCCGGCGGTGCGCCGCACGGCCATTCCTGACGCGAACCGCCACGGCGGGGCGGTGACGGTGCTCGACTCCTTCGCGGCCAAGGACTGGGCGATCAAGCTGGCCACCGAGGCAGCCATTTCGGTGCTGCGTGTCGACTCGATCATTGTCGCCAAGCAGGCAGGCATTGCGCCGCCGAAGCAGCAGGGCCACTGGGACGAGGACTAGGGACGCAGACTGGTTTAGAGTAGACATGCATCTGTATAAGCCGATCTGGGCGTCGGTGGAGGTGTGAGGCACGGGACGGTTGGGGCCGTCGACTGTGGAGCGATGTGTTTCGTGGTGGGAAAGGAGAGCGAGTCGGGCTTATACCGCAATACTTGTTACCCTATGTTGCCTTTGAGGAAGAGACGAACACCTCGAAGGGATGGCGAGATTCACAGACTAGTTTACTGGCACCTAGTAAGAGGCATCGCAGCCGCAATAACACGCGAGGATCCATCACCTGCTCCCCGAGTCGCCAGCATCAGCGCTCACATAGCTACCAAATCATCGTCCATCTGCGCACCAAGTGCATAGTCTATACGACGAACTCTTGAGATGCCAAGCCACAGGATATTCCAGAATTTATCAGACGCAACCCCGTCACATTCGCCTTGTTCGTCGGTCGCGTCCGGGGTCCAGGCTCCGCCTAGAGGGCACCGATAGCCCACGCCGCCTTGACGAGGCGGATATTCGTCCACACGACGAGCAGGCCGATAGACACCATGACAAACACGCGGTGCGCAATGACGAGCGCGCCGAGTGCATCAGCAGCGTCTGGAAGGCGGGAGGTGACGCTGGTGGGCACGTCGACACGGGCTAGCAACGTGTGTAGCACCGTGGGCCAGGGAACGAGCGCGGCGGCGAGGAGCACGCTGGTGAGGTGTTGGTACGCTTGTAGGAGGGGGTTTGGGGCGTCCCGGCGCGCGCCAATGAGCCACGCCCACGCGAGCTGCACGCTCGCGGCGAGAGGGATGAGTCGGCCGAAGCGCGGCCACAGACTGGGGGAGGGTCAGTACGGCCGCATCGTGTTCGCTAGAGTGCACTTACCACATGGCAGCGAGGTGGTGCACTTGGACGGCGACGGCCCACTCGTCGTCGTCGCCGCGGAGACTGCTGGCGAGCGAGAGCGGGAGGAGCGGGAGCGCGGCGTCAGCGTCGGGAAGCGCCATGGCACCGGCCACCGCGGTGAACATGATGGGCAGCAGGCGCGCCGTGGCGGGCAGGCTGTGGCTCGTGTACGGTTCTGTCGGCGAGGGGCGGAGGACGTAGGAGGCCCGGATCATGAGGTAGGTTGACGGGACGAGCGCCAGGAACTGTGCGTGTTAGAAATGCCGCATCAGCTTGAAGGCCTCGTTCAGGCATTGCTCCACATACTGTGATTACCCCCCGAAGGGTGATCAGTCCGAAGGCGGCGCGTACAAGGGCCCAAAGGGCTGCAGAGGAGGTGCACGAGCGCACGGTCGCGACAAGGTCCATCGCACGCGCGCGGAGGGGAACAGGCTGCAATGAACCAAGGGCCGTAAGCACCAGCGAGGCCGAAACCGCAAGGCGTGCAAGATAGCCCTTGCTGCGTGCTGTTAGCACATGTGAAGATAATGTTAACCGGCCACAAAGCCAGAAGAGCGCGGGACTCACCCCTTGGGGCCCAACCAAATCCGTTTGCCGATAGCGTAGACTGCAAATGCTGGGGCATAGACGCGTCCAGCACGATCCGACCACGCCGACGCAGCAATGGTAGCAGCTGCGGCGCCATCGTGACCCGAACACGCGGCGAGGATTGCCCAGGCCATGAGTCCGAGGGGTGCTGTGCGCATTCTGTCGTTAGACACCACACAGCATTGAGACGGGCCCGAGTCACAACTTACAGGAGCAGGCCACTATCGCTCAGAGTCAAGACTGGGGCAAGGATGAGGTACACCACGGCGGCGACGCGGGTGCGCACCGTCCGGCCTTGCTGCCAGCCCTCGATTATGGCCCAGGCGATTGCCGCGCCCCAGCCAAGCACGCCCTCGAGGGTGAGGTGCGCGGCGATGAGTGCCGCGCCGGCCGTAGCTGTCACAGGAGTGCCCTGCTTGCCGATACTGGAGAATCAGCGTCCGTGTCGTGGAGCACCGGTGGGGCTGAGCTGGCTGAGAGCTGCGACACTTACGTTGCTGCGCAGATGGGCGCAACGGCTGTCGGAAGCGTCAGCGGCACGGACGAGCGGAGCGTTCACTTATTCCCAGGGACATACTCTTCAAAGGAGGGTGGGAACACGCCAAGCGGGCCGCGGCCACCTGGTGGTGGAGTGTCGCGCGGACCTTGGGTGAGATGTCTGCGGAGCGGGGTAAGCTGACGGGGATCGCGCGATCGCTAGAGGCGCCAGTGCACGCACAAAGAGTGATCAAGGTGAGGAGGATCCTCAAGACCACGGCTCCCACGACGGCGGCAACCATCGCGCCCCGCGCGCCGAAGCGCGAGTACGCGGCCTTGGCCCATCTGCGCACCGGCGCGTCGTGCGCCGCCTCTCTCGCGCGCACCCGGCGCCACCTCTCGGCGTTGCGCTCCGTTTTCCGGCGCTTCTCATTGTCCTGCTCCTTGCTGTGGTTGCGCTTTATCCTCGTCACGGCCGCGGGCGCTGGCGGGGGCGCTGCCGCGAGGTGGGCTGCGCTTGGGCTGTGCGAGTGGCGTTTGGGACTGGACAGGAGGGACGAGGTGCTGTTCGTGCGCCGGTGGTGGATGGGGGGCCGCGGTGGGAGGAGAGAGGCGGAGCCGGTGGGGCTCGTCGGGCTCGGGGGCAAGGGTGCGCCAGGCTTGGGCGACGGCGGGGCTGGCGGCGTCGCGGTGATGCGCGGCGACAGCATCCCCGATATGGAGCGGGACGGGCCACCGCTGCTCTGCGTCGCGCCCGCGGCACCACCCGGTCCCGCCGCGCCTGCCGCGAGCCAGCTGGCGCCGAGCCCGCCGGTGCCGCCACTACTGCTGTCGCGATGGCTGTACCCAGACCCGGATCCGGACGTCGGCGACGGCAGGTCCTCGGGCAGATAGTGCTGCGAAGGGTGATATCGCGCCGAGGCAAAGGCAAACGACGACGGCCGGCCCGCGACGGACGCCAGGGTGGTGTGGCTCGCGAGGGTCGAGTAGGAAGCGATGGATTCTAGGTCAGCTTCGGAGCTGCGAGGGGGGGTGGGTCAGCGAAAGAATAAAAACGTGCCAACCAGCAGCTCCATGTTTGCGGGTGCCCGTCCCGTGTCAAAAGCCGTGAGGACGGGACGGCGGCCTCGCTGCTGCTGCCGCTGCTGCTGCTGCGGCAATCGCGTGGTACATACCCGTATGGTGCGGCAGAGTGTGCCCTTGCTGCGCGGTGCTCGCGATAGCTCTGCCGGGGCATGGTGTTGTGGGAAGTGGTTGTGGAATGGACGAATGCAAAAGACAAAGCCAAGGAGAGACGACGACGACGACGGCGGCAGCTCGACTGCCAAAGCTGGTAACCGGAATCGGCTGCGACCGGCATCGATAAAGCCGAGTCTTGGTCATGCCATGGCCGTATCGCGTGGGCCCCAGAGGTCAGCGCTGCCCCCGGCGGTGCGCCGTCGCGCAGCGATAGAGTGCCCAGTGCATGCATACATGGTGGTGGTTGGTCGTGCTATGTGGTGATGTGAACTGCTGACGATGCTTGAATGCTATTGTGTGTTACTATAAAATGCTACATCAGGTGGGACGGGAAGAGTTCCAGCCCCCATTTTTGGAACAGTGTCGCGACGCCTTTCTGCGCCGTGGTGTCGAGGGACGCGCTCAGCCCGTCGTCGTCGGCCTGTCGCGCGAGGCGGTAGAGGTCCCGCGCGGTGCGGTGGAGCTTGTTGCCCGTCGGGGGCCCGTCGAGCCTGAGCTTGGCGAGGTGCGGCAGCAGAACGACAATGTCCTCGGGGTGCTGCGCCGCCATGCCCATGTACGATATCGCGACGCGAGGAGGGATGGGAAACCGCCGCTCGGCAAGCAGCCTCGCCAGCTTGACACTAGGGGTCAGGCCGCGGTGAGGCTGGGCCGACACACGTGCGAGCCGGACTACGGCCGAGGTTGCGCGAGCAACGACAGGCGGCGTTGCGGTTTGCTGGAGCGGGGCGCCGTGGCCGAGAAGCAGACGGAGGATGTCGAGCGGGTCGCCCAGATCAAACAGGCCGACAACGTCGGGTGTTGCGCGCAGTGCCGTCCACGGACAGCGGCAGAGCACATCGCGCAACAGCAGATTCAGCATTGCCGCTTGCAATCGTGTCGGAGCCTTTGGTGCCCCAGGTCGGGACCGCTCCCTTGCGTATGTCCTCGCGTGCTCGATCCAGAGTGGCCGGTGGGCGCTGATAAGAGCCATCCACTGCTCTGATGGTTGTTGATCGTCCCTGAACTGGTCAAAGATCTTTTCCGCAATGCTGAGACGCAGAAACCGGTAGTCCTGCTTTAGCTGTGCGTGATTGTCCGTTGGCATGGTCTGCAAGTCGCGCGTGATCAACAGGTCAAACGAGTCGGGGCACATTAGGGCGTGTGCGAGACGGTTTGCAGTCTTGTCCAGCAGGCCGTTCGTTGACTCGGTCGTCGCGAGCTCGAGCAGTTCAGCCAGGGACAGCTTGTGCACCAGCAGAGTGAGCTGGAACAGCGTCGGCTCGTGTCCCAAGCGTTTCATGACGTGCAACAGACGGTCTATCGTTGGTGGGTCCTTGGGTGGATGGACCCGCAGCCGTCGATCCCGCGCCTCGTCTCCGCTCGCTATCGGGGCTGTCGTCAGGAGATGGACAAGTGGTGTAAAGCTGTCTGGATACGAGGGAAACCCAAGCTTGCCGCTCCATCTCCCAGGTCGCACGAGATCGAGATCGAGCAGCTCCTCCAGGCCGTCCAGAAACTCCTTCCACAGCGCCAACAGCGCGGCGTGACGCGAGCTGCGGATTTTTCCCCACTTGCGGGTGGGCGACAGGATAAGGATATACCGGTAGATGTTGCTGAGATGGCGCTGCCGCAGGGCCGCGGAGCGCGGGCGCTTCATCCGCAGGAGGTCGGGCACTGCGCGTATCGCGTCCCGCTCGGTGAACAGCATGGCGTGCTCATGCTGCGCTTCCGCTGAGAAGCCAGGCGGCAAGAGCGCGATGGCGCGGTCCCGGGGCGCGATGGGGCCTGGGACGGCAATCGGTCTCGTGTCGGGTGCTGCCGTCCCTGCGATCGGCCCATGGGGAGCGGGACGCGCTGGTCGTCGTGGAGGATGTGCATCTCGCGGAAGAAGATAGACGCAGGCGAGAAGAAGATAGAATCGCGCAGGGTGTGCGAGGGCATCGGGAGCTGGAGAAACGTGGGACAGGGCAGCCGCGTCACGACTCGGGCCGGCAGGTGGTGCAGCCCATTGCTGGTCGTGGTCGCCTTGTGATGCTCGTGCGACTGGGCCAGTTTCCGTCTGCCGCGGGTCAGCAAGCGTGTCATGGCCGTCCGCGCTCACCTGGACGTCCCGTTTCAGTCCCCAACGATGCGAGAGTCTGCTGGGCCCTGCTGCGGAGGCAGCGCCGGTCGCGTACGATCCGCCGCCAGAATACGGCGAGTCCGGCCCGCACGGCTCCTGGACGGCCGCTGCTGCCGTGGAGAACGACGGCGGCGACGCGCTAGCGGCCTGCGACACGGCGCGTCCCAGGGAGTCTGGTCGCAAGACGCGTCGGAGCCCATGGCAGACGGAGGCCGACGAGCTGAGCATCACTTGTCGACGCCTGGCAGTGCCCTCGCGTGGGCCTTGCCATGCGCACAACAGCGATGGGGTGGAGGGCGGGAGCGTGGCGGACGGGGCGGGGGTGCGTGCAGGGGCAGGGGGGCAGCGGGAGGGAGCGGAGCGATGGATGCTGCGAGGTCGATGTCACGAGAGCGATGGTGGACAAGGACAGGTGAAAAAACGGAATGGCGCGCGTGTGGTTGGGCGGTGACTGGTGGCAAGTGGAGGTGGCGCAAAATGTGGAGGTCGTCTCTTTGCCATCGCTCTCTTGTCGTTGCACACCACCACAACCCCTCGGCGCGCCGCCTGTGTCTTGTGCGTCCCCGTGCCACATCATGCCCCGTAGTAAGCGTGGGCGCGACGAGCAGGCATCCACGGCGAGCGCTTCCCGGGCCTCGTCGGGCAAACGAGTCAAGCTTGCGGGCGCCATGGCCCCAGCCCCGTCCTCTACACAGGCGGCATCTGCTGGCGCAAGCAGCGGCAGCGCCGGCGGCGGCAGTAGCAGCAGCAACAGCAGCAGCATCAGCAGCAGCAGCAGCAGCATCATCAGCAAGCAAGCGCTCGAGGCCGAAAAGGCAACGGCCATTCTCGCACAATACATCGGCAGCCTCCGCAACAACCTGTCGCTGCACAACGCCGTATACGACATTGGCAAAGACGAGGACAAGGGCGGATGGTCCGCCCACGTCGATCTGCCGTTCAACTCGCCTGTTCGTCGTGCCCACTCGTACGGCGCCTTCTCCTCAAAGCAGCTGGCCAAGCAGAGTGCGGCGTACAGTGCCGTGCGGCTTCTCATGGAGGCGGGAGAGATCTCCGCCTCCTTCACCCCGACGCCAGCCAACCCTTCCGTCAAGAAGGCAAAGGGGAACGCCGTGGCCAAGAGCAGCGGCGACGGTGGCCTCGGAGACGAGGACAATGCGGCAATGAACGGCAGGCCAGGCGCGTCGGGTGCCCCCACCTCGGCGGTCCACACGGGGCCTTCCCATCCGGAGGAGGCCTCGCAGCAGGCGGCAGGAGAGTCGCGCTCGAGCAAGAAGAGCAGCACGTCGACCGGTATCTCCGGTGAGGACGTGTACGACTTTATCTCCTCCCCGAGGTGGTGGCTGAAGAGCCATCTTGGCTCCCAGCTCTATCCTACCGTCATCACCCTATCATTCTACGGCGAAGATGTCACCTCATACTGGCAACAATGTCGAGCACTCGTCCTCCTCACGGGTGACCGTCTTCCCTTCCCACACGACGAGCCACTAGTCCTGGACATCAGCCAGGTCAACGTCCGCGCCACCGCGACGCTCACCCAGTTTGATGCCCTGTCTTTTTCCCGCCCGCGGCTTGAGACGGCCTTCACCTACACGAGCAAGTTCTTCCGCGCCTTGCTCAACAAGGCGGTCGAGGGTGACCTCGAAACAACGTCCTACTGCGTGCTTCCCTTGCAGCCTAAATACCCTCGCGACAAGCCACGCAGCTTCGGCCTCGACGACATTGCATGGGACGAGGTCAACCTCGCCGACGGGCCGGTCACCACACCGTTCAACCTCTCCGACTCCTCACTGCGCACAGCCAATCTCGAGGATGCCGTCATTTCATCGAGTGCCGAGATGGGACGCCGGTTTTATGTCGACGACGTCCGACATGACCTCAGCCCGTGCTCACCAGATCCCACCAACGACGGCAAGTCGTATCTGGACGTGGCTCTGACAAAGGAGCCTTGGGAGTACCGTGGTCGTTTGACGAGCCAGCTGTCCTGGCCGAAACAGCGACTAGTCGAGGTCCACCAGGTCGTTCCCCCAAAGAGCGGCGGGGTGGTTGCCTCTCTGCACGACCTCAATCGCGGGCGCAAGATTGTCATTCTCGAATTCTTGGAACGCTACTTTATTCCAGCGTCAACGCTCCGCGCAGGGACGGCACTCATATCGGTCCTCTCCGCGCTCGACGACGAGATCATCACGTACGAGCTCGGACAGCAGCTGTCCATCGACAGAGTGAGCCTGCGCGATGCGATCACGTGTCCCGGATACCGCCCGTTCCCCGGCTCTCCCGACTACGAGCGCCTCGAGATCCTTGGCGACACGCTTCTCAAGCTTGCCGTGAGTGTCGCCGCCTTCCTCAACAAAGAGGGCAAGACGGAGGGCCTCATGACCTACGCCCGACATCTCGTCGTCTCGAATAAAGCCCTTAAAAAGTCGATGATCAAGTCTGGGGTCGTGCCGTACATCCGCGGCTCGTCGAGACGTGCCCGCGACTTTGTGCCTCCCAACTGGTGGATACATTCCCAGGAGAACCCGCTGCCGAGGACGCATATCCTCGGCGACAAGGTGAGCACTGGCTCCCGGCCGGCAGTCTACTAACGGCGATCCAGACCGTTGCCGATGTCTCAGAGGCCATTATCGGCGCAGCATATCTCTCAGGTGGTCGCAAGATGCAGGCGGCGCTGAAGGTGATGAAAAAGCTCTGCATTGACATCAATCTGGACAGCTGGGACGGCCTTACTGCCGCGCAGAAGAACAAGTCCGAGTCTGGTGGCCGGCCACTCACGCTGCTGGGCTACACGTTCCGCAACCCGGCGATTGGCCGCGTTGCTATTGTGAGTTGTAGCAACATAATGCGTGGTGTTTTGCTGACAGCCCAGTCGCTGGACCACGATCAGCAGCGCAGGGCCAAGTTTGAGCGACTCGAGTTCCTCGGCGATGCAGTTATCGACCTCCGTACGTGGCAAACACCTGTCCATCCCGGCTGACAACAGTGACCCTCGAACCGCTATGGCTCAATAATCCCAAGCTTGGGCCCGCGCCCTTGACGCATATGAAGCATTCGCGCGTTGCAAACGTGAGCGAGCCCTCCCTGGGTTACCTTATCCCCAGCACGCAGGCTGACACCTGTCCACAGTCGGCGCTCGGCGCCTTCCTCGTGCGCTCGGGCTTGTGGCAGCAGCTAACCGACCTTGACCCGACACTTCAGGAGATGCTGCCAGCATATGTCAAGGCGATCGATACAGCCGCCTCGGCGGCCGAGACGCGCCGCGCGACCGGCAAAGGCAAGCACAAGTACGAGTTCTGGAATGCGGTCCCGGGCCACAAGTGGGCGGGCGACATTGTTGAGGCCGTATTCGGCGCCATTTTCGAGGACAGCGGGTTCGACCTGGGTGTCGTGGCGCGCGTGTTCATGGCGCAGGTGCACCCATTTGTGGAGCGGCACGCGACGCCGCCGGCCGCGCACAGCCTGCACCCGAAGAGCATGCTCCTCGAGCTGCTGGCGACGCGGCGGTGTCACGAGTGGCGGATTGAGCGGAGCGAGGCGCCCGCGCCTGCTCCCCGCGGGCATGTCGCCGCCGCAGTCATCCTGCACGGCAAGGTGATTGGGAGTGCGGTGGGGGCCAAGACGGCGCTGGCGGTGCGGAACGCGTGCGAGGCGGCGCTGGGGACCCTGGCGGACGTGCAGACGTGCTCCTGCGTGTAGCGGGCGCGTAGCGAAGATGTAGAGAGAACGATACGGTGCGGCACGGCATCGGACACGCGGGGATGGGTCGACCGCGGACAGGACAGGACCCACGCGTGAGGAGCGCACTGCGACCGGACGGGAGAGACCTGTGGCGGGACTGCTGCGCGCAGCTCCGTTGACCAGCAGGCAGCGTATGGTGCATGAGCCCGCCCCATACGATTTGCATGTAATGTATGTTTGTGCATCTACCTTGCGCCGCACACGCCGAGTGTACGGCCAACAACGGACCCGCGCCGAAGACCCGCCGGAGCGCGATGGACGAGTATCCGCTCGTTTGCTGTCCTGGTGTCGCAGAGCAACGTGGCCAGCCGAGTCAAAGGTTGCTGAGAACACAGTTGATGTATAGCGGCCTCGCGCACGCCGCGATCTCGGTTGCTACTGGGGACCGGGCATACAACATGAGCGTGTCACATCTAACACAATACTGCGATCTGTTGCGGTAGAGACTGGCATTCCTGGTAGAGCGACGCTTGAGCGACTAGCGACTTCCATCTGCAGCTTATCCAATGGCCGCCGCGCCGGGCGCACCTTCGGTTGCTCCCATGCCAACCCCACGGCCGGCGCCGATGCCAGCGCCGAGCCGTCGTCAGATATGGCCCCACCAGCCTTCGCCCTCCGGCCGCCAGTGCTCGGCCCACGAGTCCTCGAACCCGCCCTCGCCGTACGGGCCATACGGGCCGGGGTAGCTGGCGGCATATGCGGCGTACGGTTGGTGGCCGTAGGGGTTCACGCCGGCGGCGGTCGGGTAGTTGAGTGCCGGATACCCACCGCCGACGTCGGCGGCGCTCAGCGACGGCGGGACGACACCCACGCCGACGCTCGGGGGCAGACCAGGCATACCAGACCCGCCGCCTGCGAGGGCTCCGGGGGACGCAAGCGCGCCGGGCCCTGGGAGCTGGAGGCCGTCCGCACCGCCAATCGGTGGAAGCGCGAGACCCATGTTGTCCGCTGTGTCGTCTGAGAAGAGGTCGCCGAGGTCGAACCAGAGCTGCATCATCGCGTCCCATGCACCTGCGATGCCGCCGGCGACGTTTGGGCCGGCGGCGCTGTTCGGCCCATGAAGCGCCGTGTTCGCGCTGCCGGCTGGTGCGAGGCTCGTGTCGCCGCCGCCGTCGGCCGTCAGGGCCGAGCTACCCGAGACGGGCGTCATGAGGGCGCTCGAGTCGCGCACGGTCGCCGCAATGGCGAGGGCGACAGGCGGCTTGGCGTCTTCGGCCGCTGGCTGCGCGTCGGCGTCGCGGTGCAGCGGGCCGTATCGGGCGAGGAGGAGCTCGGATATGCGCGTGAAAATGTCGCGGTACTTTGCCGACAGGGGTGTGCCGCGGCCAAAGGTCTGGAAGAGGTCGCGGCACTGGGCGACACGAGAGCGAATCTCGGCCGCCCATGCCGGGTCGTCGACGCCGGTGTAGGGCAGGCCGAGCTCGGCGAGCGTCGCTGCCGTCGTGGCCCGGCCGGCCACCTCTGCCGAGTGCATGCGTGTGTCGCACTCGCACAGGCAACACAGGAGACAGATGCACGAGACGAACAGGCCGACAATTTGGATGAGGTTGAACGAGACCTGGTTAACAGTCCAGAGCTCGCAGTAGAGGTCGACACACTTGGACGACGCGCTGTACAGGGCACGCAGGGTGGCCGGCGTCGTGTCCGGGTACAGCGGGCTCGGGCGGTACAGCATGCACAGCATGCAGTGGTAGCTGATCTCGAGAAGCTTGTTGTGGTTCATTCTTCGCATCGTAAAGTCGTCCTTGAAAGTGGTGCCATCTGCGGCCCAGGCCTCGAGCTCCTCGTGCAGGCGCACAATGATCGCGCGCCGCTCCGGTTCGGGCAGCGCGTTCTGCTCGCCGTTGACCGAGTACAGCGCGGTGAGGGTGCAGCCCAGGAGGCGGCGGTAGCGTACGTTGTAGCGGTGGAAGTGCATGATCGGCCAGCCGCGGTATGGTGGGTCACTGGGCTGGTCGGTCGGGAGGTCAATGTCAATGTCGTGCTCGGCGATGGTCAGCGGCTTAGAGAATACGGCGGCGATCCAGCGATCGAGGTTGTAGAAGGCGTAGAACAGGCGGCGGCGGGATTCGGCGACAACCATAGGAACATGCGAGTCGGACCTGCGGTTCAGGCCGATGGCCATGGCGACGCGGCCGGCGAGGCCAAGGGACTGCCATGGTGGTCCAGTCTCGGGCAACTCGATGTAGAAGAGCGTCAAGAGGATGAGCGCTCGGATGCACAGCTGACGGGGTTAGTCGACAAGCCACGACGGCGCGTCCAACGGCGGGCCTCACCATATCCTCCTTGCACAAGGCCTTTGCGCGGTACCTGAGCGACTGGTTGTACAGCGCCTTTGAGACGCGGTGCGAGTGGTCGTCGCCGAGACGGACGGCATGGCCCTTGCCGATTGCGAGGACGAGATAGATGATGAACTTTGTCCGTTCCTCGGCGTCCTCAAACTCGGGCATGCGGTCGGAAACGGCCTGGTTCTGGCGGTCGCGCTCGCGCTCCTTTTCCGTGTCGTACACGTCGAGCAGGTCGTGGATAAAGTCGCGGCGCTCGAGGATCGGGTATGCGACGCCGTTAAAGTCGAAAAAGTGGTCGGCGGCCTTGAGGGCGTCGTCGCGCGTGAGCAGGTCGGCGAGGAAGAGGTGCGGTCCGTGGCCGCTGTCGCGCGAGTGCGTGGAGAGCATGCCAAACGAGTTGACACGGCCGCGGGCGCCGCTCGGCGGCGGCGGCGAGTCGGGGCCCGAGATGGCGACCGCTCCTCCGAGAAAGTCGAGTGGGACATGCTCGCGTATGGTGACGCCCGAGATGGCTAGACGTCCAAACTCGGAGTTGGAGAGCGCGTGGGAGGCGGCGCCGGTCCCCTTGTCGTCGGCAGCGAGCTGGAGCTCGAGGGCATGGATGCGGGCCTGGCTGGCGCGCAGATCGCCGAGCAGGTCGGCATTGGTCTTCTTGAGCTTGTGCACATAACTGCGCAGTGTCAGCCGGCGCGGTGACACGAGTAATGCTCGGTCCTCGGCGCGCACGTCCTTGCGCGCGCGCGGGCAAGCCCCACACGGTACTCACCTGCTGGTCGCTGCGCTCAGCTCAAACACACAGGCCACATCGACACGTGCACACGAGGCGCAGCGGGGCCAAGCTCCGTCGCACTTGCGCTTGATGCGGTGGCAGCGGATGCACGCCTGCACGGCTCCCTTTGGTGGATGGACAAAGACGGGCCCCCGGGTGCGGTCGCCGCCGGGATCCTCGTACTCGACCTCGGCGGTCTCGGGGATGTCCTGGTTGGGCGCGGCCTTGGCCTTCCGGCGCTTCTTGGACGGGGGCTCGCTGGCGTCGTTGGCGGACGTCTTGGTGGTGGATGCCGGTGTGGACTCTGCGGTGGATGGCTTCTGGCGGTACTGCTCTGGCCACGGCTGTCGGGGCCGATCGCCGGGGGATTCGGAAAAGTCGCGATTGTCGTGGGCGCGCTTGCCCGACGCGTTGCGCACATCGGCGGCGGCGGCGGCGGCGGCGGCAGCGCCGTTGCTGCTGCTGCTGCCGTTGCGGCCCGCGTTGCTCGCAGCGGCTGCTGTGGACGGGGACGCAAGATACGGGCGGTAGCCCTGAGGCTGGGGCGGGGTGGCAGGGTCGTAATGATGGGACGCGGGGTTTGGGGGAGAGTGGTCCTGGGAGCCGGGCGCGGTAGCGGCGGCCGAGCCGAGGCCGTGCATGTTGGACTGCGACGACGATGCTGCTGGATAGCGGCCGTGGAGAGGGCTAAAGTTGCTGTGACGGCCGAGGTCGAGCACGTCGCGGTCGCGGTCGTCGGGACGGCTGTTGTTGGACGACGTTGATTGGGGGTACCGAATACTGTCGCGGTGCTCCGGACTGGGGTCGTAGTGGCGGCGCTGGTCGTAGCTGTCGCCGTCGTGCGGCCTCATGATGCCCGAGTACGGCAGGTCCGAGTGCGCGAGCGCGGCGAGGACGGCGTTGATCGGCTGCGGGGCGGGCTGCGCGCGCGGATGGGACGGGCGCGGCTGCTCGGTGAGGGAGAGGGTGGTGTGGTGCTGGGACGGGAAGCTATGGAGCGACGAGGGCGTGTAGGCGGCGCTGCTGGGGCTGGTCCCGAGATCGGAATGGGAGCGCGGTGTGTCTCCGTCGTGTCGGAAGCTGCCGGGCGCGACGTCGAGGGCGTGCGAGTGGGCTGCGGGATCGCTGTCTGCTGGAGCGCGCTGATGGTGATGGGAGTGGTGTTGGTGGTGGTTGTGCTCAGAGTCCCGGTGGTGGATGTTGGAGGCCGAGTTGGAGGAGCGCATGGCACGCCGAGCGGGAGGCACCCGGAGTTGTCTTCGTTTTTGTCTTCTTTTCCTTTTTCTTTTCTCCCCCGTGCGTCTGCGAGCGTCTGCAGCGTCTTCGATCGGCGACGGCGAGGATACCACGGAGCGGGCTGTGTGGGGACGCCGGAGACGGCGGCGGAGGCTCGGCGGATGGGGAGGGTGGGAGAGTGGTGGGCCGGGGGACGCTCATGGCGGGACGCCGACGGCGGCCGCTGGGCCCCCCGGCGGACGCCGCACATGACCCGGCGGCATGACGTGTATTTGCCGTGGGATCCGGGGCACCTCGGGTAAGTGCGGGCCGGAGCATGCGGAGTCCCCGCGCGCAGCGCGTGCAGCATCCACCTTGCGTATCGCGACCATCGCGGATGGCCCCTCGTCGTATCCCCCACTGCATCATGGCCGGCGACACTGTGGACATTCTGCTCGTGGGCCTCGGCTCGATCGGGACCGTCTACTCGTACATGCTCGAGAAGGTGGGCGGGGGCCTGCCGGCGGCCCCGGGCGTGGCCCCGGTCCATCCCCCCCCCGAGCTCGCTCACACACCAGTCAGGCAGGGCGCGGGTCACCGCGGTCGCACGCTCAAACTACAGCCTGTACACCACGACAGGCAGCAGGATCGTGACGGACCGCTTTGGCACCGTCGAGGGCTACAGGCCGTACCGAGGTGGGTCAGAGGTGCCCCGCGCCGCGCCGCAGGACGCCCCCCTGACCCACAGTCTTCAAGTCGCAGGCCGAGGCCCTGGCAGACGGCACCCAGTACGCCATCTGCATAGTGTGCACAAAGTCTCTTCCCGACGTGCTCCCCACCCCCGTTCTGCTCCAGGACTGCATTGCGAGCGGCCAGGTCGGCGCGTTTGCTCTCATCCAGGTAGGTGCGCCTAGGCAGGGGGCCCTCGGCCTGACCGCACGCGGGGGCCCTCGGCCGGACCGCACGCCTCTCGCCACTCCCCCGGCTCACCGCAGAACGGCCTCGGAGTCGAGGACGACCTCGCCGCCGCCGCGCCCGACATCCCCCTCCTATCCTGTCTTGCATGGATCGGAGTCGTCACCAACCCGTCCGGCAATGCCGTGACCTGGCGCGGAGTCGACAAGCTGGGAACTGGCATCTACCCCCCCGTGTCGCCCTCCCGCACCCTGTCCGAGAAGGAGACCGCTGCCCTCGACCTGTGGAAGAGTGTGCTCGAGGCCGGAGGCGCCAACGTCGTGACCACCGACAACGTCGTCAGCATGCGGTTCGCAAAGGTAGGCTCCGGCCCGTGTGGCGTCTGCACGTCAGCACCCTCCCGAACTCTCTCTGACTCGCACAGAACGTTTGGACATGCACGTGGGCCTGCCTGCAGGGCCTTGTCCGCACGCCGGCGACCTGCTTCGCCGACCTCGGCGAGGAGCACCACGCGCAGATCAAAAAGTACATGCGGGAGATTGTTGCGTTTGGTTTCGAGACCGGCATCCTGTACGAGGGCATGACGCTGCAGCCGAGCGGGACCAAGGCGCTCGGCGTCGACCAGACGATCGAGATGGACTTTAACAGGGTGCGTCATGTCGTGCCGCAGGCAGCGGCGCTCGTCCCGCGCTCACATCCCCAGTTTGTCACAACAGGAAGCGGACACAAGTGGTCCCTCTTGATCGATGTAGAGCAGGGCCGTCCCTTCGAGGTCGAGGTCATCATCGGCGCCGTCGTGCGCATGGCCCGCGAGAAAGGCTACCCCACCCCTCTGCTAGACTTTACGTACACGCTGCTCAAGGGGCTCCAGCGGAGCATCCTGGACGCGCGCAAGTGAGCCTGCCGGGGGGGTGCGACTTCTGAACAGCACCCCCGGGCTACGGCCCCGTCTGGGCCCCGTCTCTGTCGCTAGATTCCGGCCCACCCTCGCCTGCTATTCCTAATAGCCAGTTAGCAGCGCAGGCGACGGCGAAGCCGGCGGAAGCTGTATGCAAACCATACAGACAGGCACGGGACGGAAAGCGCGAGAACGCAGGCAGCTGCCCCGTCGAGGAGGAGCAGCAATGTCCCTCGACGTAGACAACCCCAAACCCCCCCCCCCCCCCCCCCCCGAAGCAGAGGAGCAGCAATGCTCCGCCGCCTGGCCCCCTGGACTTGCCGAGAACCGCTCTGCCAGCGCCGCAATGCGCGTTGTCGCCCGCTGCGTCGCTGAGCTCCGGTCGAGATCCGAGGGCGGAGACGGAGGGGGAGCTGTTCATACATGACGTCTCTCCGGGTGGGGAATCGCGGTCCTCCAATTGGTTCTGGTGGCCGGGGTGGGTGGTGGGCCACGTGGGGATCGCGTGGATTTGCCTCCGTTCCAGCTTTTGCCACCTACCACGTTCTGGACGTTTCGATGTCCGGTGTCCCGAGGCGCGATTCGGCTTTAAACCACCACCACCTCTCTCCCCGACGCTCGTCGCATCTGCACTCACCCCTCTCTACTCACAGACGATACCACAATGCCACCCAGAGTACCTGCCCGGGCGCTCCTCTCGCTCTCCCAGCCCGTTGCCGGCAGCAGCGGCAGCGCCGCCGCCCAGCGGCCCCCGTCGCCGCCGCGCCGCACGCGCGCCCTCCACACCGCCGCGGGCCCCAGCCGCGCCGCGGGGCCGAGCAGCAGCAGCCGAACGTCGCCCCGTTTGACTTGCCAGGTGCGTTGGCGGTGTGTGATGCGCGAGCTTGGGGTGCGGGTGCGGGTGCGGGTACCGGGGGAGGCGAGTCGAGAGATCGCAATTGGATTTTTTTTCCCCGCCCTCGCTCGTTTCCGCTCTCCAACCCCCGGCGGAGACGACCATGCACCTACTACCCCTGCCCATGTCCCATGCTGATCGCCCCAGCCCCCACGCCGCGAGTTTCACGCTTCGGCGCCGTCCAACGTCGCCCAGAAGAACCCCTACGAAGTCCTCGGCGTCGCCAAGGACGCCTCGGCAAAAGACATCAAGAAGGCATACTATGCCCTCGCAAAGAAGTGGCACCCTGATACCAGCAAGGAGGACGGAGCTGCCGAGAAGTTCCAGGAGATTCAGAGCGCTTACGATGTGAGTCTGTGCATTCCGTCCAGCATTTTTAGAAAAAACAACCTTGCGGTGACCACAGTGACTAACCCCCCGCAGATCCTGTCCGACGAGACAAAGCGCAACGCGTATGACCAGTATGGCTCGGCGTCGACGCAAGAGGGCTTTGACCCCAACATGTTCCGCGGCGCGGGCGGCTTTGGCGGCTTCCAGGACTTTGGCTCTGCCTTTGGCGGCCGCGGCGGCGGCAACGCCAGCGACCTGTTCGAGCAGCTGTTTGGCAGCGCGTTTGGCGGCGGCACGCGCACCGCCGGTGGGCCGTTCGGCGGCTTTGCCGGGGCGGCAGGCGGGCCGCGTGCACGCCAGATGCGCGGCGACGACCTCGAGACGACCATCAACGTCTCCTTCACTGATGCTTGCGCGGGCACCCACCAAAAGGTCACAATCACCCCCATTGTCGACTGTGCGCCGTGCCACGGCTCGGGCCTTAAGCCCGGTCAGAAGAAGTCGACATGCCCGACCTGCCGCGGCACCGGACAGCAGGCGTTCCAGGTGCAGGGCATGTTCATGGCGTCGACGTGTCCCACGTGCGGGGGCACCGGCTCGGTCATCCCGCCCTCGGCGCAGTGCGACCACTGCGGCGGTGTCGGCCGCGTCAAGGACAAGCGCCAGGTCGACGTCGAGATCCCCGCGGGCATTGAGGACGGCATGAAGATCAAGATCCCCGGCGCGGGCGACATGCCGCTCGGCGCGTCCGGCCCGCCTGGCGACCTCTTCGTGCGTGTCAATGTAGGCACGTCGCCCGTCTTCCGCCGCCAGGGGACAAACCTGTACCACGACGCAAAGGTGCCGCTGCAGACGGCCCTCCTCGGAGGGCGGGTGCGCATCCCTACGCTCGAGGGCGAGGTGGACGTCAAAATCCGCGAGGGCACGCAGTACGGCCAGGAGGCCGTGCTCAAGGGCCGCGGTGTCAAGAGCCTGTACGGCCGCAACAAGAATGACAGGGGCGACCTCATCGTTACGTGGAAGGTGCAAATCCCCAGGTGAGTAGCAAAGGCGCGCGCCGTGCTCTGTGTCGCCTGCTAACAGTACCAGGTCGCTCTCGTCGTTCCAGAAGAAGATCATGCAGGCATTCGCCGACGACCTCGAGGGCCGCAACCCCGACATCCACTTTGGCTCGCAAGGTACGCCTCCTTCTTCCTCTTCTGCAGGCTCTTCCTCCTCCCCCTCATCCTCCACCTCGTCGTCCCATCCCCCGCCCCCGCGCGACTCGTCTCCCTCCTCCACCTCGTCCTCCGGACCCGTGCCCGAGATCGACCCGTCGGCGTCCGAGGAGAACCTCGGCGACCGCGTCGCACACGCCCTCGGCGGCGCGCTCGGATGGGCCGAGCGCCACCTCGGCTTTGGCAAAAAGGACAAGGATGCCAAAGATGCCAAGGACAAGGACGCCAGCGACAAGTGATTAAAAGTTCGACTCACAACCAATATACACGACAATGGGACGGACGGGGATAGGAGCAGAGAGCAGGGATGAGGAGAGGGCGAGAGGCGGCGGTGACGAGACGAGGACCGAGGACGGTGTGTCTCCCCATCGAACGTCCCCAGCGTTACTGACATTTCAGCGCATACACCGCTGCCTGAGTCGAAGTCGGCCGAGCCGGAGCCGAGCAAGCCCACAGCCGAGTCGACGGCGACGCCAGAGGCCCCACGGACGCCGCCAACAGCAGACGCGGCCGCCACGGCACCGGGAGACGAGGCCCCAGCATCAAATGACGCGTCCTCTACGCCGGCGGATGAGCCAACAGGGGAGCCAACGACGAATGACAGCAAGCCGGCAGAAGACAAGACGGAAACAAAGGACCAGACGGACAAGGACGCGGAGGACCCCGCGAATGCGGACAAGAAGGAGACGCCGACAGCATAGAGACTGAGAGCATGTTGAACGCGACGTGTTTCTGGTGACTTTGAATCCATCACGCCACTCCACTCATCACTCTTTTCCCACTTGCAAAAGTACAGTTAATTTCAACCAAAATAGAGGCACAGATATGCGCGTAAAGCAACGCGCTGCTTCAATGCATCAATCCCCGCATCAGACTATCGCCGACGAGCAACATGGCCACCCTGCCCGCGGCGGATGGACGACACTGACCACCCCACTGACAAGTGAGCGGCTTGCATGAAGATCCGCCTTTAACAGTGTTGACCACAGGCTAGCTGTGCGGCGTCATGCTGCCCATGATGTTGGCGTCCAGCGTCGCCAGCTGGGTATCAAAGTCCCACCAGTTTGCGCTCTGTGACTATATCAGCGGCCGCTCTATACTTCCACTTGATATCCATACTGATAGCCACTCACCGCCAGATGCGGTACGTTCCGCGCCTCGAGCAGCATCGTTGGATCCCAAAACTGGTGCAGCTAGGGGAGGCATGAGCTGGCGTCACCGCCTTGTAAACTCACAAACAGGTCTGTACTCAACTCGGTATTGCCGACGCCTGCGACCCCCTGTGGACTCGGGCCGGGTGGGGCCGCAAAGTGCTGCTGCAGCACCTGCTCAATGGGCGCCGTGGGCGCGAGCGCGGCGATGGGAGGCGAGAGCGCGGGGAAGGAGGGGGCCGAGCTGGGGCCAGGGCCTGGGTGCCCGCCAAAGGGTGCTGTGGCATGGACGGCGGGGACAGGTGTCTGAGACGCCGCGCTGCTGCTCACAGGTCGTGGTCTCGGGCCGTGCCGCGCCCGCTCGACCAGGCGCGTGCGCCATCCAAGTAGCTCAACGTCAATGTCGCCGTCGTCATCCTGGGAGTGCTGCTGCTGCTGATTGCCGGTCCCGTTGGCGCTGGCGCGCTCCTGCTCGACCCTACTGAGCGCGCGCTGGCGGAGGCGCAGCAACCACTGGTGGTTCTGGACGAGTGAGGGCGTCGGGTGGTCGCGCAGCACGGCCGAGTAGAGGTTGATTGCGTGGTCGATCTGGCCAAGGGCAAAGCCGGCGAGCGGGTTTGAACTGTTCTTTATAATCATGGTCCCGATGCAGACAGCGGCGGTGAAAAGATGATACCAGAAGAACCAGTGGCGCGCAGTCACCGTGGGATATAGTTCGTGCAGACCCGCGACGACTTCGATGAGGACCTGAGCCTTGGTCAGTACATCGCGCTTTCGGTACTGCAACCCACGTTGCACCGTTCCACCACCGCGAGGTAGCTCTTGCCATACACGCTGCGCGTCGGATCCTGCGGTGCCTCCTGAAGCGCTTTGACGAAGTAGGGCCGCTGCAGAAACAGAATGCACTCGGACACGTTGAGCGCGAGCGTAAACTGCTGGAAAGTGAGCTGTAGGTCGCCGCGCGTCACGTCGGGCGAGTCGCGCGTCGCTGACTCGACGTCGGCATACACGGACGGCAGCGCGAGGAGTGCTGTGCGGCAGCGGAGGTAGAAGGGGATGTGGCGCTCAAACGCGCACAGACGGTCGTAGAGCAAGGTAATGGCCGTGTAGGGCGTCGGGCGCACGTCCATTGCCTGGTCGAGAACGCTGCAGTCAGCGGGTGTTGTCGTTGTCGGTGACTCACGCCCCGGAGATGCGACATAGCTCGAACTTGAGCGTCCTGAACGACTTTTGCCCCTTGGGACTGTCGGACGAGCTCTGTAGTGGGAATTCGGTATCGATGTGCTCGGGTCGAAGTGATGATGGACGCGAGAAACAGTTTGCCTAACGGCGTCAGCGAGCGTGGTGATATGTTGTTACGCACTTGAAAGACGTCAATGGTGTGGCATTCCCAGAAGACGTGTCTTCGCTCCTCGACAACATCAGGAGGCAGATTCCAGCGCGCACCATCACGATGCAGTCCCATCTGGGTATCAGCCACAGCATTGCGGCACCATGAACACGTACTGCCGTAACGAGTCGCATTGCAAGACCCCACAGCGGCCACGCGCTGTCGCCATTGCGGCCCTTTTCTGTCTCAAGATGATAGTGCGCCATGATTACCTGGGATCAGAACCCCGCTGCACACACTATTGGAGACCACTCACAACGGCCTGCAGCCCGGCGATGGTATTATGCCCAATAAAGTCCCCCTTGACAAGACACCACCGTGTCGCGGCAAGATGGTGTTCCGCCCTCGGATCATGTGGAGGGAGCACGGGGTTGTGCAGTACGCCCATCGCCATGATGATGAACAGCAGAGCCAACTGCTGAGGGTGCACCCTGCGCGCCAGCGGCTCGGGCGCCACCTTATCATATACGCGGTCAAACAGTGGCTGTACGTATTGGCGAGGCGCAACGTCGTGGCTGTCGCATGAGCAACCCGTATTCCCGTGACCGGTAACATGTGGCAGGATGACTCACTTCCAGGTATAGTTGCGGTAGTACGCGTCGAGCAGCGTCGCCGCGTCCTCGGGTGGGGGGAGGTGGAACTCAATCGTCTCCATCGTCGGCGCAGGGCCCCACGACACGAACGGGAAGTGGCTCTCGGCACCCCAGCCGGGGGCATTAGGGGACGGAGGCGACGGCGAGGCTGACCGTCGCGGAGATCCTGCGTCCGACATCTCTTGCTGGGCGGGTAAGCGCGCGCCTGCTAGAAGGTTCTACACGCAACTGACATTTTTTAGCCATTCTGTCCCCGCCGTCGGGCCCAGCCATTTGCTCCGCCCGCTCTGATCAATGACGAGCGTCCCGTAGCTCTCCTCGTTGGCGGTTGGCGTAGAGTAGTGGCTGCTGTCATATCGGAACGAGAACGAGTCTGCGTGGCGGTGCCCTTCTCTGCTCCTCTCCCGACGCCCTTCCTGGCGGGCGTTCACCTGTGGGGGGCTCCACGGCGCTCGTGTGTCCCGCTGTAGCAAGCTACCCGGGCGGCTCGCCATGTGCGCCGGTCGCGTGTCGGGTGCGGCAAAATGGCCTACGCTACGCGAAGTAGATGCTTGTCCTGGTGGCGAGAGCTGCGGTGGATACTCGACCTCCTTGCCCTTGCGTCTCCGCGCTTCTCGAACGTGCTCGTCCCGCTCGTGGATGTGCCGCTCTTCAGCCCGTCCCCCTCTGTCTCTGTCGTGAGGATCGAACCATGGTGAGCGCGAACGGGAGCGGGATCGGAACGGAGATGCAGACTGTCGGTCGCCATCGTCAGAATCTCTCCTCCGGCGCGGCTGTCGCTCTCGCTCTCGTCTCTGGTCACGCGTGCTGTCGGCATAGCCCCCAATATCGCGGCTGCGCTCCCGTTCGTGGTCACGGTCTCGGTTTCGGTCGCGGTCGCGACGGGGTGACCGCGAGTGCGATCGCGATCGCAATCGCTCATCCCCGAGCCGCGATAAGAGGCCCTCGATGGCTGTGAGCCGTTCCCGCATCTCGAGAACGACGCTACTACTGTCCTCGCTTTGCGGGCTTTGAGATCAGCATGCGCGCGTGTGCCAGCGGGAAACCGTAGTGCGTTAGATCGCGACTCACGCCTTCTTGACGCGCACCGAATTCGGGCACAGCTCGGCACATTCTCTGCGTACACAGTTGCAGCATGGCACTGCTGTGAGCATCTCGTTGGCAAACGCACGATCGCACCTTGTCTGTCGCATTTGAGCTTGAGCCGATGGCATTCTGGGTGGTCAGTCGGTGTACAGTGCTTTGCGCGACCACTCAACACCCAGCATCTATACCAGACGCGCCTCTCTCCGGGCGTGTAGCCTCGTCCACATCGCGTCGACTTACCGGCGCAACTAAGCTGCTTGCGACTTCGACGCTCCTCGCGCACGCTGTACCGCTCGTCGCTCATGGCGTGGTGGGTGGATGAGAGGCAGAAGTCAAAAACGGGTGTCGCATATGGTCGCTCCTCGGTCTCTTGTTGAAACCCGCGCCAGGCACCGCCCGCTGGTAACCGCCGGTGGCCGCTTGGTTTGTCACCGTCGCCATATCGTCCTGCACACCTGTGATACGCGGGTTCTTCCCAGTGCAACCAGACTCTGAGAGTCTCCAAGGCCGCGACAGAGCGCGTACCACCTCCAGCTACCTGGGAGTTGCTGGAAGGGCATGCATAAGGGACGGGAGGAGCTCGCTGAGTGTTGCAAGGGTACGAAAGGAACGGCCGGGGTGATCGGACCGAGATACCGGATCTGCAGCCAATCTCGGGGACGTCGTTTCACGCCATGCACTCTGTGGTATCGCCGCGTTGGCGCTCTTGTCGGTGCTTGTTGGCAGGAGCCAGATGCGGGCTGGTGGATGTCGTCTAACATCGGAGACGCGCCTGCAGGCACTCCACGTCATTCTTTCTGCTGGCATTCTGGAGGCAGTCTGGGGCTGTCTTCGAGGACAACCACACCAGAGTAGAGTTGCCGTTAGCGACAAGAGAGACGCATGTATACCGCCATTCCACACATCGGAGACCAACGGGCTGCATTTCTATGCCAACACCTCATATCAACCCGAAGAAGGCTCTTACTCTCTTTCGCCTGTTCACCAAGGCTCCGTGGCCTTCGATATCCGGAGAGGACCCTCCACGGTTCCTAGCATAGCCTCTTCGCTAGTATATCGGTTAGTATAATCGCCTCTCAATCAAGGGAGAAGCCTTCCAACAGGAAGATCGCGATAGAGCAGGGTTCGACTCCCTGGCGGAGAAGGGAGAATGGGTCTGATGACCTTGCCTCTGCCTTTTTCGAGTCGTGGCGCCTTGGGAAGCGCCAAGGATGTGTGGGTGTGGATGCGGTGGAGGCCGTACTCTGTGGGCCGTTGGGTACGGTACCATGGGGCCAGTCCTGTGCGCTATCAGTGCGCCACGGACGCCGCGGGGTAGAGGCTTTGGATGGCATGGCCGGCATGTACGGACTTTACCGACTAGAGGGTATGAATGGACGGCATAGAAGGCAGGTGGTGGTCATATGGGAGTTTGGAGACCGGGTCCCGCGGCTGACGCCGTTGGAACGAGGGAGGTGCTCTAGGAGCAATGAGGCGAGCACTTACTACGAGGAACAACAGAACGAGGCTGCTCATCGACGTTGTGACCATGTTTAGTCGCTAATGTGACTCGAGACCCACACCTGTGTCCATCGAGACGGGAATAGGTCGCCAGTCAAGCAAACCGTCTCTCTGATGAGAACACAATTACACTGAGAACGGTCGTCCTGGCGCTGCCTCGCTATTAACCCTACATTGAGCGTACAAATTATGGAAGGTCCCTCGTCAACCTCTAAGCAATGGCCTCAACGCGACGCGGTGTCACTGTGGACACACGTGGGAAGCCTCCATACCCATCTGGGGCTGGGCGGAACACGATTTGTCGCTGCGAGTACGCCAGATTGCCTAGGACAATGGACTGCCGTGCGATGTGAGCGACCGATCGTCATCGAAATATCGGGCTTGCCACTCACATGATCAATGAGGCTTGAGAGGACACAGATGATGTCCTCGAGCACCAACGTTCCGTCCTCGAGTTCTCCTGATCCTGCAAATGCAGCCTGTGACACCTCCAAGAAGATAGCCGTAGGACATCGACCTCGGTTGGCCTCGGGCTGCTCGTAATGGAGCGACAGTCTTGATCCGAGTTAGCGAGCAGACACGACCGCCAAGCCACCCACGCTTTTCGGAATAGATTGCGCCAGACCAGGATCTCGCCTCGCTCAAACCACAGAAGCCAGATGCTTCGTGCGCGGAGCCACTCGCGGCGTTCCTGCAGCAGTCGTCGCCAGGCATGAACGTTGCCAGTGCGGAATGCGTGGATGAACGGCATGAACTCTTCAGTGAGGGAGTACTGCTCCAGCACTTGGCGGAGAGGCAGGCGACCCAGGAGGAGAGCTACAGGAATGAGACGGATGAGAATTGCCCTGCAAAGTTAGAGATAAGTGGTGATGAACATCTGCACCTACCTCCTTTGCTGCCATGCTGCCTCGGGGACCATCTTCCACGCCTTCTCAAGCCAGTTCTTTGCTCCCCGAATCTCGAGGAGGACAACGCCAAGTCGTCCACGCCAGTAATAGCTCTCTCCGACAGCTGTTTGAGGGATGGTGTAGCCTCGCGCGGCCATCCGTTTCTCCTCTGAGGGCTGAACGGAGTTGAATGTCTTCGAGAGTTCCTGCGCTTGGGTGTGGAGTTTGCGCTACTGTCAGCAGAATGTTTCAGGCTTTCACCTTTCAATCACCATGAACTCACTTGGGCGTAATGTCTCCACAAGATGTTCGCCAACGACCACATGATATCCCCGACGCTTTCAGTCTGCTGCACCTCCATTGCCCACTCAGAGTCTGTCATATGGCTCGCCGAGACCTGCAGAGATTTCTCAATCGCTTGGCGGGTCGAGTCCTTGATGCCTCTTGGGGACCCTGCCTCACGGATGGGGAGAGAGGAGAGTGACGCAGCCTGGAGTGTCAGCCAATGCGGCCATAGCATGGCCCACACCCGTGCACCTGATACGCACCACTGCAGCCACTCTTGCAAGCTCTCGGCACACCTCCAGCACCAGAACGTTCAGGAACGCGTTCTTATACCGCCCATCAGGGCCAGTGGTAGAATAGAGCCGGTGCAACTCGGCGTGCAGAGCGAGCAGGTTCTTGAACGCCTCAAATGCTGTTTCTGCGTCCACGTCTATCCCCGTCGCAATGGGCGCCGAGTTTTTGACGTTCTTGAACGCGGCAGACAACAATGCGGCGATGCCGTCTCGGGATTCCGAAGGCACATTCGCTAGTTGCCCGGCGATTGCATCGGGGCTCAGACTGTCTTCGGGGAGCTAAATATTAGCAACATGTCCAGCCATAAGGGGGAGAGAAACATCGCCGAGTGAATCACACGGATGGTACTCACCTGGCTCAAGGCGCCGGACAGCGGCATCCAAAACGGATGGCTCGCGCTGAAGGGCAAGCCCTGGACGAGGTTCGGACCCATACGCGAAACGATCGCCTGGGCGACGAGCGAGATGAGCTGGGGAACGAGCGAGTCCATGGTTGTCGGTCGATCGAGCTGTGCTAGCGGTTGATCTGTCAGCCCACGGGTGGAGCTTTTGATGGATGCGCAATGCGTTGTGCAGCGGAGACGACAAAGTGGAGGTCGTATGTTGTTAGTGAGACTACAAAGTGAGGGGCTCGGATAGAGTATGATTTTTGAACCCTCCAGGAGAAACAGATTTTGATGCATAAATCCTGGGGGTCTCTTTCTGTGGTCTTCGGCTGCGGCACGAGTTCATCGGAGAGTGACCATGTCATTGAACCCTTGCATACCCTTAGTGGCCTCCGTCATCCATGCTACTAGACAGAAAGCTATCCTGGGATCCATCTGGGGGAAGAGCAGAAAAAAAGGGAGAGAAACAAAAAAGAACAAGTCGTCGTGTGATGGGTCCAAGTGACCAAAGTGGCGTGGCAGTCCGCAGCGGAGTAGTGGCCGAGTTGCCACGCCATGGTTCAGCGCAGTCGCGCGAGGACGAGCGCTCCAGTACTCTGGGTCATAAAAGGTGGTCATCTGGTCGCCTACGCAGTCCTCGGCTTGCCTCTGAGCAGCCCAGGTACACTGTTAGCGCTGTTTCATTTCTGAGCATTTTTAAGGATAAGCTCCTTCACACGCTTCATCGTATTTTTGGCCGCGGATTATATATATAGGACCTAACCCTAGACCAAACATAACCCCCCGAGCCTATAGTTCCTTCCATCATGTTGCTAAACACGTCGTGCACTTCTAAAGGAGGCACCTGCCTTACCAATCTGCGCGTTCGCGGCTCATGGCCTGGCGTTATTCCAGCCAGGGCTGTTGGCGAGCCGTGCCACGATGGTTGTCTAGCTTTGTAGACATGTCAAGTATGCGTGGCTTTCATACGTGCGCCTGCTATACGTGCACTTGCTATGCGTGCGCCTGTTTACGTGCACCTGCCATACGTGCACCTGGGGCCAGATCCTCAGAAGCGGTGGTTCCGTTGAATACAACCAACCATCCCCGGTGATTATCGCACCGTAGCAGTTCTAAGATACCCAAAGGTGTTGCCAAGGGTCCGTGCGCAATCTCGGCCAACTTGTCACGCGACATATTCATCCGCAGCCTGCAATACACAACCGATCGCGGCTGATACCGAACGTTGTGGAATCCTCTTGCCCACCCATGCGGCCACCCTGTCACGAGTCGCCTGGCGAGAGGGCAGATTCTGCCCACTCGTCGGACGAACTCCGCGTATACCGACTGAGGCGAACGATAGGAGGAGGGCGGCCGGCAGGACTCAAGATCTAAGGGGTTGCTGCGTAGCTGCAAGCAATGTGACGTCGAGTGCCACAGGAACGGGCTGGGAGGCTCTGCACGTCGGAAAGCGTCGGACCCGATAGACCTTGGGGGCTGGAGGTCGTCATATGGCGTGCCGCTGACTCGATATAGACGGTCCAGAAGGTGGCAGGGGGTGCTAGCAGGTCCCGGGACTCGTCATGGTGCTACTGCCTAGGTCGATGTAGGCTAGGAGCTGTGGTAACATGATTTGGGGAACTACAACGGTACGGACCACTAGTATATATACCGGGTGATGCTGTGAGCGGGGAGCGAGCGGGGAGCAAGCGGGGAGCGAACGAGGAGCGAACGAGGAGCGCGCGCGCGGTGGAGGTGGCGGTGCCAACGACAGGCGCGTGCACGATGGAGGGACTATGCGGAAGACAGGCGCGTGCGCGGTCCAGGTGGCAGGGCCCAAATGTCCGACGGAGGGAGTAGCGCCGAAATCAAGTGGACAGTGGGGTAAATATGTAATGTGTACAGGAGAATGCAGAGTCGGATGAAGTCAGAGAGAGGTCGTCTAGGCATACGAGTCGGTGAAGGGCCGGATCATGACACACCCTCTAGCGCTTGCGGTCGTCCCTCAAAGTCTATAATTTTTAATACGCTGCGAGTCCCCGCCGCATCCGCCCCATAAATGCCATGACCAAGGAGTGAATGGGTGCCTCAAGAGATGCCTAAGACCTCATGCAATAGGCAAAACCTCACGAGGCCGCTCTCCTCGACCAGCCCCAATGTGACTGTCTCGGCAGTCAGTGGAAACACCGGCAAGGGATTGCCACGGCGTCGTTGGCGGCCACCCTACAACATGTGCTATTAATTGCGCGTGTCAGGTGCGAAATGGAAGCCACCCTCAACAACTACGAGTGCCCTGGACGCGCGGGGCATGCGCAAGCGCTGTGCGCGCGTCGAGGTATGGACCGAGATCAAGCATGATCAATAATAGCCTTGTGAAGGCTCACCATCCCAACGGCTGTTTCACACCAGACAAGGCTATACCACTCACTGGAAGCTCAATGGAGAGAAGGGCTGACAGCATACCACATCCCATGCTGGCTAGTGCATCGAGCGGTTCAAAGCATCCTTCAACCTGGCCACAGTGTTGCCCGTTTGGTTGCGTACGCTATTAGCCGTTGATATGATGCAAGCCAGAAATAGCCTCCCCGAACCGTCGTAAGTGGCCGAGATAAGCACACGCCACGCAAGCTGAATTCCCATGTTCCGCCAATGCACCGCATCTTGGACATGGCGCACACGCTCTAGTTCAGCCTTCAGGAGCAACAGGCCACGAGACCGAAACAGGCCGTAGACATTGTCTGTGCGCGTTGGTTGGCTGTTCGCCTTAACGCAGACAAGTGGCAGCCCTAACACCGCCTTTGCATCTGCTCAATAATTTCACCGGTGTGCCGAGACTTAAGCCGTTGTATATAAGCCATGGCTTGCAGACTGAATGTTGTCAACTCACTACCACCCTCATGTTGGGCCTCTTCGCATTTCTCCCAGTCGCTGCTGGTCATCTCGGATGTGGCGGCCAGCACATTGGCCGTCGCAACATTGGCGGTCCCGTCATTCATTCATTCGAAGAAAGGCAGGTTCCCAACTCCAACATTGGTCAGTGCATAGAGGTTGACGGTTTGAGACTGGTCCCCAATCTGACGTTCAGATGTATTTGCTGAGTGTGCGCCGTACAACTACGCACCGATGACTGCGTTGCAGGGCAAATATCCTGTTGAGTGGAAGGGAGCCGACCTCGTCGCGGGAGACTCTGTCGCCGCATCGTTGTTCCAACAGATCGACTCTGCCTTGAACGCGACGCTTCCCGGTTCCGCACCGCAGGTAGTGAACGCCCAATATCCTTCCAATGATCCCGACTGCTGGTGGACGAAAACATTGTGCACGACGCCCAACAAGTCGACAAACCTCGCTGCGGACATCACCACCTTGCCTGAGCCCAACACATGGGGCTTCGGCTTCGACGACGGGCCAAACTGCTCCCACAACGCCCTGTACAACTTCCTCTCCGACAACAACCAAAAGGCGACCATGTTCTTCATCGGGTCCAACGTTGTGGACTGGCCGTTGCAAGCGAAACGGGCGAGCGACGATGGCCACCAGATCTGCGTGCATACCTGGTCGCACCCCATGATGACGACCCTGTCCAACCAGCAGGTCTTCGCCGAACTGTACTACACACGCCAACTGCTCACGGATATTTTGGGCCTGACGCCTACGTGTTGGCGTCCGCCGTATGGAGACATTGACAACCGCGTTCGGTTTATTGCTCAACGTCTTAATCTGTCGGCCATCGTGTGGAGTGAGGACACCAACGACTGGAACTTTGGAACCAACGGCGTGACGGCGGACGACATTACCGGCAATTATGAGAGTATCATCGCCAAGGCAAAGAACGGCGAATACTCCACCTTCGGTCCAATTGTTCTCAATCACGAGTTGGACAACTTCACGATGCAGGAGATGATCAACATGTATCCTCAGATCAAGGCGAACTTCAAGTACATTGTGCCAATCGCAACCGGCCTCAACATTACTCATCCTTACGCTGAAACGACCGTCACCTACCCGGATTTCAACACGTATATCGGTGGAGGCCACAACGAGACCGTTGGCCCCAATACGACCAGCTCTAGCGTTACCACTGGGATGAGTACCACGGCCGTCAGTTCAACGAGCTCGGTAGCTGCTGGATCCTTCAGCCGTGCCTCTGAGCAAACGTCAACCACCTCTCCCAAGCCCAGCGGAGAGACATTCAGCGAACATAACGCGGGCAACTGGCAACGTGTTGTTTCCCCTTTGGGGCTCTTGATTGCAATGTCAATGGCCCTCTGTGCCTAGCTGTTAGACCTAGCTTTGTACAACGGACAATATGGACAATTGAATCTGCCTGCTGCAACATGACGACCGAACCGGCGGGGGGGGGGGGGGGGGGGGGGGGGGGGGTGTGGGGGGGGGGGGGGGGGGGGGGGGGCGAGGCGGGGGGGGGGGGGGGGGGGGGGGGGGGGGGGGGGGGGGGGGGGGGGGGGGGGGGGGGGGGGGGGGGTTGAGATTGTTAGAGCGTCGATGGTATTGGGATTTTCGACGTCTGATCTGAATAGATCTGGTAAAGGCGTGCCAGTGTCGGTGCGGCGAGACTCTCCACAGAGGAGCGCGGTGCCACAGATACTGGTGCGGAGCAGGGGAAGCGCAGCGAAGCTCGACGGCGGAGCTGTGTGCTACGGCTGATGAAGCTGGACTATGCACGCGGCCTTAGATGTGAGTGGTGACTGCATAAAGCTAGAGAAGAGGGGAAGGGAGCTCTATGGACGAGAGCTCTTGATACGCGGAGTGCCACTAGGTGTGCACATTGTGTGGCCGGAGCGTTGTAGGCAATGTCACGGGGGGAGACATCGCAATCACGTGACAATAAGCCACGCGATGGTCCGGTCCTTAGGCTTGATCGTGGCCTCCAATGGTTGTTGTTTCCAACAGATGGATGCTCCGGTGGTTGGTCAACGTTAGTCGTTCGCAGAAGGGCTAGTCGGTCAGTGGGAGCATGTATAACTCAGTCAGTAGCAACGGTGGTTGTAAGAGATGGTGGACCATGGACTGTTCAATGGCTGGGGCTGCGACGACGCCCGCCCAGAAGGGTGATCCTTCCACGATCTGGCAACATGCGGAGCCAGTACCGCACCCCCCAGCCGTGAGGGTCGGTGGGGTGGCTGCCCCGACGTGGCTGTGGTGGCGCCGAAAATAACGTCTTGCTCCAGCGTTGGGACGCTGGGTGCGTTGCCCACTGGCGCTGCGTTGCGGAGGTTTCGAGGCGCCGCGGTCTGTCCGGTCGGTGCTCCGGATCCACAAGCGCGAGATCCAAGTTGCGCACCACAGACTAACCCTCGCTGTACCGTGGCCCTTGCTGCCATGTCGAGGAACGGGAGGAGCACGGCCATGGCCACGATGCACGGGCATGCGGCGCGCGCTGTCGTTGAGCGAGACGCTGTTACGGTAGATCTAAGATAAGCGTTTCTGACCCACGGAACCAACTCTGTTAGCGCGCGCACATGATGCGACTTTACGGCATACCCAGTTCTGGAGGAGGGACAAGGTTTGGGGATTAACGTAACTTTTTTGCTTGCTAGCCCGCAGCGCAATAGCCTGTAGGAGCAATAGCTTTGGTTTCAGCGCGGCTAGCGCAGCTGGCCGGCGGGGACGGACTGGCGAGCGCGCACACCTGCCGCCGGCGACGGAGACGTGTGCTCGAAACTTGCAGCGTCAGTACGGGCTGCCCCCCACCGCTTCCGTCGGTTGTCTGATCCTGGACAACTCTGGGATCATCCAACATGGCATGGACCTGCACGCAGGTGTTGCAACGACGCGTCCACTGGACGTGTTGTAACGACGCTGTCGCACTGGACGCGTTGCGACGGCTCTGCCGACTGAAGTTTCCCCCCCAAACCTCACGTCAGCTCGTCACCACCAACATTTCCCCATTCTGGCTGTTTGTCGGTCCTATGCGGCTTTGCCCCGGCGCCGTCCCCGAGCCCATCCGAGCGCGCCACCTTCCCCCCCCCGCACACACGCCCCTGCGCGTCCCCTGCACGCGTGGCAAGCGTGTGGGGTGGCGCAGCATGGCGCGGCTATTGTTCGCCGGTGACTCACCGCCATAGGCCAGCGCCCATGCGGCGCGCCCTGGACTGCGCATCAGTCTCGGTCGCTCTGCGGCGCGCATGGCGGAATGGGCGGGTGGGGGACAAGGCCGTCCAGGGCGCGCGGCATTGAGTGCGACGTCAAGGGTGTGGCAGTGGCGGTGCCCGCCACCACCGGCGGGCGTGTGGCGGTCCACGTGGGCTTGTCCAGAGTGGGGGCCGCCGGTCTTGAGGGCGAGGGAAGCGGGGAGGGGGGGCGAGGGGGGTGAAGGTGGAAGAGTGGCACGCTGGCGACGACGACGACGACGACGAGTGTCTGCAGGCGCGCTTGTAGCGCATCTTGTCATCGCAGCGTCCTCTGCATCACAGCGTCATGAGAAGGCTGTAGAAAGCTGTGGAAAAACGGGGAAGAATGCGCTCAACAGTCCGCGGCTCCAGGAGCCACTCTGGAGCCGCAAAGTGGCCATTGACGGCCCCTCCCCGTGCCCCAGTTGGCCGTTGTTTTCGTATTTCCATCGTCCTCGGCTGTCGTATTGGTATTGCTCTGCAACAGAAGCCTTCGCGTAGTTGCTCCATTGTGCGACGCCGCGGGTAATTGCGAGGTGGGGACGGTTCGAACACGGAGCACAGCCGTGGGGGATGGAGGGACACAAGCGGGGCTGCGCAAGGGCAGGCTATGGGGCCCAGAGATGTCGGCTCTCGACGAAGCAGCCTTGCAGCGGTGTGACCGACCTGACGCGAGTGACAGGGGACAGGTGGTGTCGCATTGTTGTGGCGGTTTCTCTCCCGCGCAAATGATCTGGCACCCGTTGGGATATCGCTGGTGGACGGAAGACGGCCATCTGAGATCTCAACGACGTGACGCGACCGACGACTCCCTCGCCCCCACTTTGCGATCACTAATAGGGAGAACCGGGATTTGAATACCTTGTGCCGACGGCGAACCGGCATTGGCAAGCGTGCCCAACCTGCTGCGCGTCGCCACAAGGTGATTCATCGTGCGCAGGCGACAAGTGCTGCCAGGCGGGCTGGGGCTCTTGCCTCTGGCTCTTGCCTCTGGCTCTTGCCTCTGGCTCTCGCCTCGGTCATCTGTCAGCCAATAGCTCTCTGCCACCCCATTGTAACAGTCCGAGGAGGCCAACGACCAGAGCCACATTTTTCCGGCGCGCTCGGCGCATTGCGCACACAACACCGCCTTGTCTCGTTCGCACCCCGGGACCACTCGGCGCGCTGTTCGCCCCGTGGCCCACACGGGCAGTTCCACGGACGGCGGTTTCTCGGTGCGCGATCTTGGGCATGAGGGCCGTGTCCCGCGCTCGGACAGGCCGCCACGCGCTCGGACAGGCCAGCCGACAATGCCGCAGCAGGTATCGCCAGACAGAGAGCCCATTGGGCCAAAGTGCCGCGGCGAGCCACACGGAGCCGTCCCGTCACCGATAGCTGGCACGGATGGAGGCCGTCGGGTGGTGGGGCTGCCACCCGTTCGGATCGGCCAACCACCGAGCGCCAGGCAGCGCTGCTCATCAGTCAGGTCCAGTGCAATTCTGGGGTTGTCGCGCCACAGGACCCCTCCACCAGGAGAGTTTGAAGGACAGTCAGTGCGGCAAGGCCTCGTTCTGCGCTCCCCATCCCGCGTTCTCACAACCACAGGCCGCGCCCGCGAATGGGAAGAGCGTTCGAGTCGTCGCGTTGCCGGTATCCAGTTCTGTGGCGGGCGGAGGTGCCTGGTGCCTCACCTCGATGGCTTTGCACTGAGCCGCGGAAGAGAAAGAAGGGCGATGGACGCTGGTGACATGAGGGCAAGTCGTATTCATCCGAGCGAGTGGCAGTGAGAGTGGCTTGCTGCGTGTTTCGAGGGCTGGACCGAAAGGCTGCTTGGACCCTCGAGAATCTCGTCGCAGTTGGCTCGTTCTGTTTGCTGCTGTCCATCATAGCCTCAGGAGGCCTGCTGGAAGGAGGAGCCACGAGTGCCACTCTCAAATGTTATCAGTCTGCACCGACTAGAATCTCGGGTACCGGGCGGGAGATCAGTGTCCAGCGCCGGTAGCATGCAGCACGCCGGCTCCGCACTTGGCGCGTGACGGCCGAAGCAAGCGAGAATGACTTCAACCACATCGGCCCCTCCGAATCCCGTCCCCGGCTCCTCTTGTCCGCTGCCTGCTCAGAGGAGCAACTTTTAGCTCTGCCACAGGTGCAGGTGCCACAGTCCCCTTCATAGGACGGGCAGTCGCTTGGCCTTTGGATCTGCCAGAAGCAACCCGACTCGGTTGTCCCCTTGCTGACCAAGCTGCACAGAAGCAGCATCCCATGTCCAGAAACAGCAGCAACGGCGTGTCGAGGCCAAGGGGTTCATGATGGCGGGACCGGTACCGGTGGCAGAGATGCGGACAAGACGATCATTGGGCGGCGTACCTGTCTTACATTTGGCGACAGCCGAGATTCGGATTGTTAGTTAGATTGTTCCACGGCTGAGTAAACAGCAGACATTCGATAGCAAGGTGGTTGACTCCAGCAATGTGGAACATGGGGAGACGGACGGCGAGGTGTCCTGGGGACGAGGACGGCAAGTGCGTGGCGCTTGGGGCCTCCCCCGACCGGTCGGCAATGGCTGCGCCGGTGGCTGCAAGTGGCACTTGCCGACCTACCATCAGTAGTGACTGAAGCACATGGAAGGCCCAAATGGGGGGCCTGGGAAGGGGACTGTTGGAGTGCGAGTACCGTCGTCAGCATCCCTGGACGCCTTGGTTCCAATCCCGCCAGCTGTGCAAGCGACTGAGCCCCGGTTGCCAATGCCCGTCGGGTCTGCTCGATCAGTCCGTAGTGCCTACCTGTCGCCCTTTGCAGATTGCACGCGCGGAGTGCAGGATCGGAGGAAAGGAACGGTCGTGGGGGACGAGCCTTCACGAGGGGTTGAGCCCTTGTCCCCTCTCTCCCCCCCCCCGCGCACGTCCCGAGGGAACCGTCCGTACGTTCGGTCGTCGCTTGATGGCTGGTGGTGGCGCCAGCGACCAGGGGAGATCGGGTCCGGTTGCTGAGGCCAGGGCTCGACGACTGACTGCTAGCCAATGGCCCCTTGCGACAGCGCAGGTTGGCCCGCTCGATGTGATTGTGTTCGTTTGCCCCAGATCTCCTCTGAGCGACAAGCGCAGCACACTGCGTCCTTCCGAAAGGGTTCAGCCGATCGCGACGTGCTTCCCATCCCCCCGCCTCGCACCCACTCACCGTGCTGCCCCGCACAGCGGGGGAGGCCGTCTCGAGGAACGTTGAGGAACAAAGCATGACTGCAGAGCGAGAGGTCAAAGGCAGCTGTTCCGACATTGCTTCCCGGCGTCCACGCGTCGCGTACGAGGAGGACGTTGGCTGCTGCTGGCCGGCGGGCTGGGTGCGGCGTGCCGACGTCTTCTCCGAACAGAAAACAATGCAGCGATCGCGGGGTGGCGGTGTCTGACGTCGGACGTCTTGGCTGTGCCTCGTCGGCTGAGGGTGCCTCGTCGGTTGGCATGGCGGTGCCTCGCTGGCCCTGTCGCAGCCATGTAACCCACTCGTCTCGCGGCATGATACGCCGTCATGCCGCGCGCAGGTGGGCAGCGCGATCTGCATGGCACTGGTGGACGGACGGGACACGCCAGCACATCGTATCTCTAGGGTCGCGCGCTGGGTGCGTTGCGTGGCGGGCCGCATGCGCGAGTATGCACCGTTTGCCCTGCGCAGGTGTCGCAGAGGGCAGGCAGCCCTTGGCCGTGCCCCGGCCGGCCCTCGCCCGCAAACGACCCGCCCTGACACCCTGCCCAGCAATTCAAAACGAGTTCCATCCCATACCTATGGTGCGCCGCGTTCCTTGTCGTGTCCCTGCAGAATATCTCGGAGCCATTCCGGGCGGTCGCCCCCCTTGGCGTGGAGAGTTCTTGGAGACGCGAGATGTGGGTCGCTTCCCCCCCCCCCATTTGGGCCGCCGCCGCCACGTTGCTCGCGGGCGTGGCGCGGTCACGAAGGGCCCCCGGGTGGGGGGGGGGGTGGGGGGGAGAGCCCGGGTGCGCGTTGTTGAGCATGCGATACCCAAGGTGCGAGACGCGAGGCAGGAGCACGGGTGCCCATGCGAGCGCGCGCGCGGCAGCGGGGTCCAACAGCATGCCAGGGGGGGGGGGACAGGCACGTCGTCGGCTACTTACGACGCGGTTGTCGTTCCGAGGCAACCCGTGATGGCACTCGCTAGTCGGGCTAGTCGCATGACATGGCATTTGCTGTCACTGCGAACAGCTAGCGCGCTAGGGCGAGGAACGCCGCAAGATCAGACACTGAGCCGCGGAAGCTGCAAGCGAGGGAAGCTGGGAGAAAAAAAAAAGGACAAAGAGTGCGCGGCGGCAGCGCGCTGCCACCGACGGCTCATGTGCGCTAGTCGGAGCGCCCTCGGACCTGGTGTCGACGAGCACAGACAGCAGCCTACCCCTGGGGCTGTAATGTGTATGTGCACTTTGTTTTCTGACGTGACACCACCCTTGGCCCGCCGCGGACGGCGCTGTGGTGAAGATCCGCCACGCCCGCCCACGGACATGAGGGGCCGCGGGGACAATGCTCACGGATCATCAATCGGCGCCGCCGACCGCGCCCACCAGTGGACGCGAGGGGGATCGGGGGAAGAGCAATGCATGGCATCGGGATGCATCGTGTCCCGCTCGGCCTCACAGCCGTCCGGGTCGTCCCTGCAGGATCGGGGATCGGATCGAGGCTAATCTTGCGGCCAGACAGGCGCCACTGGCCACTGGCCACTGGCCACTAGCCACTGGCGACGCATGGATGCACCCGGCTGGCGCACGCCCACTCTACGGCGCCTCAGTGTCGTCTGTGGGCCGAGACGCCAGGAGCTGGTGCGCTTGTGCCGCGCCATGGCCGCGCGCTTCGGAGCACTCTAAACCCGCGCAGAAGGTTGGATGGCAGGCGTCCAGTCGGGACACACTGACGGTCCAGGAGCCACGGGATGCACGGCCCTCCGTGTCCCAGGTGCAGGTGGTCTGGCCAGGCAGCGCACAAACGTTGTGGCCCATGGCTGATCGTTGATTCTCGTCAGCCGGACACGGCGAGAGCCGCCGCCGCCGCCCTGCGGGGCTCGAGGATCGGAACCAGGTGCCACGTCAGTTGCGGGTAGTGGCGTCGCCTCTTGTGAGACATCAGGGCGGACTGTCATCCGTCTCCGATCCTGGCCCCCCCGCGTCGTCTCTCGCCGTCCTAGCACGTTCTTTGGCGTGGCCTGGTATGGACGGGGATTGAGATATCCACGATCGGCCACTCGGCGCACGCCGAGCAAGCCGCTCCAGACGGGCGGTTTCGGAGGGGACCCTGAAAATGCCAAACGATGACCGAGGCCCACGGCGAGCAGCTGGCAGGCCCCGGGCGGGCGGCTTCGGACAAGGAACGTTTCCTTGCGACCTAACAGCTGGTGGAAACAAGGATAGCATGACGCGGCGGGGCCCGGGCGGCGGCTAGCGTGCGAGATGCCGCCGCGGCACGCCCACACCCACAGCCCCCGGGGGGTGTCCGCCTGCGCCGCCGGGTCCGTCGGACTAACGGCGGTCGGGTCTAACCAACGGAGCAACAGCCTCCGCGAGTGTGCGTCGATGTACCTGGGGGTTCCTTGCAGATCCCAATGCTGAATGTGTGTGCGTGTGTGGTCATGGTCACCGCGGGTGTGGTGGTGGTGGTGGCGGCGGCGGCGGCGGCGGCTGCTCGAATCGACGTCGTCGACGAACGATCGTGTCTGCGACCTGAAGGCCCCTCGATACTAAGAGAACAAAGGACGCTTGAACAGATGCGAAACTGCCGAGTTCCCTTTAGGATGGCGTGGAGGGTTCGGCGGCCGTTACCCAAGATGCAGACACGGCGGCCATATGGATGATGCTGTTTCCCTTTGATCTCGTTTTCGTCCCACCCTCTTCTCCTGCCTTGTACAGCGCGGTTTCGCTCCTCGGGTCAGCTAGTGTGGAATGTGGCTCGCGTGGCGCCGGGCGGACGGGCGAGGAACAATAGGCAACTGCCCGTCATGATCGTTGGCAACAGGCGCCTGGCGCTGCAACTTGGGGGTCTGCAAGGGTCGTCGAGACACCGCACAGCCGCGCAGTGTGTGCACCTTTGAACCCCCCTCCCCTCCCGTCTGGCGCGGGGGGTGGCTGTCGAGCTGGGCCGTGCTTGTGGCGTGACCGACCAGGTTCCAAGAACATGCCAGGTTTCCTGTCGCGTGGTGTCCACTTTTCAGGAGACCTGGCCCAGTACGATTCAGCAGGGCGGAATGTGGGTTGTCCTTGGCATTAGAGTTTCCCTTGTCGCGCGCGCTCTCCTTGCCAACGCAAACCCTAAAGCAGCCGCGCGCGTTTATCTCCAGCCAGTGCACTCCCACGATAAGAGAGACGAGGAGGTGCCTGGACGTGCGTACCCCCTCCCTAAATGTCTGGCGTGGGCCCTGGTGCATGGTAGCTACCCCACCTCGGACGTTACCCAACAAAGCAAAACCACACAAATGTGGGCTTCCTCCCTTCCTCCGTCTCCCCCCCCGCGGTCCTCGGCTGCCCTGCCCCGCGCCTTGCGCCGCCGCCTGCACGCAAGCGAGCGCTTGCGTGGCATCGGCCGCGACTACGAGAGATCAGTCGCGACCTCGGAAGGGCATCGGGTCGCCGCCGCCACACCCCGCCGCCGCCGTGCTGCAGCGTATGGACCCTGGACCACTTTGCACACCAAGCCCCATTCTGCATCATTTCATGCATGTCAAATGGTCTCATCTCGAGGCTAGTTTGGGTGCCTCCAGGGTCCCCGCGATGCAGGACGCACAAACGCGCGTTCACCGCACAACCGCCCAAAGGGCATCAACCGGGAGGGCATCAACCGGGAGGGCATCAACCGGGAGGGAGGGCTGTAAGGGGCATGCCGTGGGCTGTGCCCCCCCCCCGGTAGTGCTCCAGACCCGGCGGCCACCGCCAGGGACTGCGCTGCTGGGAAACAGCACTCGCTGTACACGCTGCCGAATCCTGGATCTCCTGTCACACACTCTGTCTGCCACAGATGGCGGCCATGTACAGGCAGAGGACGCCAGGCACCACGGCAGAGTCTGGTGTCGCATGTCGCATCCGTCGCCACGGACATGTTGCCAGACCCCCTTCCCTGTCCTCTGCCTGTGCGCCATCGCATCACCCGAGTGACCGCTTCCGACGACAGATGACACGAGCGGACGGGCAGGTGCCTCGGAATGCATGGGAGCCCACCTCATGTCGACTAGACCACTTTTTTTCTCCTCTTTTCTTTTTTTTTTTTCCATGTCGCTGCGCTTGTCCAGTTTACGTTAAGTAGGCCAGCAGCCGGTACCTCACACGTCTTGTTCCCCTCCATTCCCACTCGGCCTCACATCCACACGGCGACAGAAAAGCGCACACACGACGCATCTGTCTTCATCACTCGACGTCTCGTCAGCAAGCCACCGTCCAACGACAGCAGCCGGCTCGCACTCCACCTCCACCCCGCACCGACCCGAAGTCTCACTTTGCGCCGGCCAACATCACCTTCGTCGTCCTTTGTGCGCATCACCCTCTCCTCCACCCGTCTGTTCGTTCTCAAACACGCACATTACGTCCCACTCGCGAAATCTCGAACCCAACTCGACGACGCGCACGACACGATCCGCTCTCTCGCTTTCTCTCTGTTTCGTTCGCCACGTACTTTGACGAAAGCGACCACGCATCATTCCTTGTCCGCCACCGCAAACGATACGAACCGTGTACAGCCTTGACGGCCACCGGTTCCACGCACAGCACGCGTGCTTCCACACTCGGTTCCAACCCAGCAGCAGGTGAGTGCATCTGGCCGGTTATCCATCGGCTTCTGCACAATGTGAGGGACCGTGAGCTGATGTGCTCGTTCCTTCTGTGCGCGCGCACTGTCAACGTCGTCCGTGCTGCTACTTCTCGTGCTCCCCGCCCCGCCAACTCTGCATCCTCCGCCATCAGCCTCGCGTCACCCGCACCCTTTATCAGGAACTCATACGACTCTCGACTTTTTCAGCGTTCCTCGCCGACAATTCCCAGCACAAAACGGCAAAACCTCGGATCAACCAGATCAAAGGTGAGTCCTTCCCTGCCCCATCTTCTGCTTCCGTTGCCCGTCTCCACCATATCCTCCTACGTTTATGTTGTGACCTCCGTCTCGCTTTCCACGTCCCCCATGCTGAGCACGAGTCGGTGCATCCGGCTCGAGCAGGGGACCTCTGGGAAGTTGTGACTGCCGCGTGTGAGATCGGGTGGTTGGACGCGTCTCGCCTCGTGCGGCGATCGTGTTCCACGAGCAGTGTGCAGACACAGACGCTCAACGGATTGGTTGGGTCGTCTGCAAAGTCTCACCCGACGCCGCCTTCCAGTAAGGAAAAAAACAAGATCCAGAAGATGCGCAGATCACGCGCAGCCGCGTTTGGCCTCTAGGCCTTGCGCCACCCGGATGTGACTCTTGTTTTCACGAGTTGTCCCGGATCGAGCGCGCGCGGAATTCCACCCTCGGGTCGCTTGTCCATCTTGGGCATGTCTCCGCCTGAGTGTTCCACATTCCTGGAACCAACCGTTCTTGCCGCGGCAGAGTGTCTGCCGTACCCAATGTGTCTCCTGCGAATTCCGCAGTGTCCGCCATTCCCGCACGGTGCGCTCTTGTTTGCCCTGGTTGTCGTGGATGGCGTGCAGTGCGGAGCAACAGGCAAGAGTGATACCGCCCGGTGGCCCCCAAGAGGGGTTGTGCAGTGGCTGCATCTGGTGTCTGTAATGATATCCATTTGTGACCCAATCCGCATGCCGCCGTCGTCTGTGGCGACTCTTTGTGACCATTGTTTGTTGGCCTGGTGGGGGAGTGGCACCTGTTCAGCAGCGTCACTCGATGCTACAGCGGATTGCGCCGGGGGTGGCGGTTTGCTCTTCTTCTTTTCCGATCGCTTCAAGTCGGTCTCCTTTGTCCTCCGTTCCGCTTTCTGCCTCCCATGACCCACTCGATGTGCAGCAGCGGCCGCCGCATGTCCAACGGGGTAATTGGGACAGCAGAGATGAATCAGGAGCTGTGGCAAGAACAAGAGATCTCATCTTGCTCGCCCTAACTGGCCATCTGGGCCCTCTCTGCCTGCGACCCATCGATCCATCCCATGCCGTGGCACCCCTCCCCCTGGCTCCTCTGAGTTTTACACGCCCCTTTACGAACAACGCACTGACCATCTCTTGCTCCTTGCTCGCTGCCTCGTCGTCCACCGCCACCATCTCCTGATCTCACCTCCCTGTACACACCTCTCCCATCCCTGGCCACCACCACTCCCACTCCCACTGCCTCCCCCCCCTCCCTCACTCACCCGCCACCTGCCCTTACATACCTCCCCACCCTCCCTCTCCGTCTCTCATCCATTCTACCATCCCCCTCCCCTTGGCTCTCCTGCCTCGCAACCTCTGCTCTGCTCTCCCACTTCGCCACCCCCAACAACGATCCATCATCATCCTCTTCTCTTGTCCAACTTAAACTCACTGCCAACCACCAACGCTCGTTTTCTCTTATTCTCAACCACCGACCTTGTCTCTCCCTCGCACAACGCAACCAACAACACCCACGATACGCGCTTGCTCGCTCGCTCCTCTTCTCGGAACACCATCTAGGCAGGACCTGTTTTAATTACACCTTCTACATTTTAAACTATCCTTGCCTTCTTGCGCCGCCAGCCTGCAGCCTTGTTCCTCGAGTCCCTCCTGTTGAACAGCCAGTCATACACGGTCTCATTCCCTTGGCTCACCCAACACACCGACTCCAAACTACATCACTCTGCGCTACTTGTGTACGGCCAGTCCAACTGCCATCCGCTCCTGTTGTCCTAGCCAAGGTGAGTAGATGTTACCAGGCGCACACCGCCCCGCCACAATCAACGGGGCACCGGTGATCCTCGTCGTGTCAGATGAGCAGCACTGCCGACCATCACTCATTTGAATATCAATGCTGACAGTCGCGCTCTCCCCCTCCCCTTGCTACGTTGCGTCCCCTCAACACATCACCACCACCACCACCACCACTACCACCACGACCCCTTGCCACATACACGGTACTTGCCCTACGACATATCTACCTGCTTGGTCTCCAGCACTCGACACCAACCCCCTGTTCATCCTCCCCTAACCGCGCCTCTCTTCATTTCCTTCCTCATTGGCCCTTTGTTGTTTGCAGCTGTCCGCCCGCCGCCGACTGTCTTGTATCTATTCTGATCAACGATCAAGCAATACGCCCGCACGGTTGTCAACGACAATCATCTCACCCACTAGGCAGTCTTCTCCTGTGCCCTCTTTCTCTCTCTCCTTCTCCTCTGTCTGGATTACCACCTGCGGCACGACCGCTACTTGAAGGACGTCCGCTATTTGCCTTCCCCTCTCAAAGAGGCAAGACCAAACACGGCCATCTCATCTCGTCGACATGGACGTTCTTGACGTGAGTGATAAACCCCCCATATCATCCATTCATAGGCATCTCCCACCACCCATCCCTTGCTCTATCCTCCCTCGTCCACAACGCGCTTGCGATTGTCTTGCCCTTCTCCATACCGCAGAACCTACTGTCATCAGCCACTCTCATTCTCTCTGTCCATACCCTCCTACCACAACAACACGTTACAGTGGCTGACCCATCGCTTATTTCTCAACTCGCTCCACCATGGCCCACTCCCAATCCTCTGTCCATAACCGCCTGCCTTGCGGTCGTTTCTCGTCGCCTATTGTCTTGATCTCGACGATTGCTTCTGTTTCACCTCGGCAAATTGCGCCATTTGACTTGCATCTGGACCCTGGCTCTTCCGACCACTGCCACAATGCACTACTTATTTCTCCGCCTTACAATCTCCCTTCTTCCACCTCTCACAACGCTCTCCAACTGCAGTTGGTCAACGACACCAACCAGGTCGGCCCCGGCCACGACTTCATGGTCCGCCCCTTCATCTGCAAGTTTGACGGCTGCGACAGAGCGTTCGCTCGCAAGAGTGACCTCGCCCGCCACTTTCGTATTCACACCAACGAACGGTTCGTCCATGCGACAAGAGACGGTAGACACGTTGCTGACTCATGTCTAGTCCCTTCACCTGCACGCATCGTGGCTGTGGCAAGGCGTTCATCCAGCGCTCCGCTCTGACTGTACACACTCGTGTCCAGTAAGTGTCTTCTTTTCTGTTTTGATCGTTTTCAGATTCTGACCATCACAGCACCGGAGAGCGTCCCCACCACTGTGAGACGTGTAACAAGGCATTCGCCGACTCTAGTTCCCTTGCCCGCCACCGTCGTATCCAGTATGTGGCTTCTTGTCTCATGTTCAGGTCGCTCAAGCTGACTGTCCCAGCACTGGCAAACGTCCCTATGGCTGCAAGGTCAATGGCTGTGGTCGCCAGTTTGCTCGCAGGAATACATACCTGAAGCACTTCAAACGCCAGCACCCTGAGCTCCCCCCTCCCACCTCCAATTCGGTTCGTGCTCTGCATGTTCCCGCCTATGGCAGCCGCGCGCAGTCCTATCTCGTCTCCACTGGTAGCGCACCAGGAAGCGATATCCAGGACTACGACGCCTCTCCTCCTCTGAGTGGTGCTGCTCACTTTGACGGCTCTCACGTGGCACAAGGTTCGGCATACTTTGGTGCCGGATATGTCAACGGCCAGCTTCACAGCTCGCAACTTGCCGCTGCCAACCCAGTTCTTCGCTACCATGGCGACGGAGCCGCAGAGCCCGCGTCGGTCCAGGACCGTTCGGCTTCGGACCTTCACCCTCAACCCTCGAACGGCATGCCCTACGCAGAAGGTGCTGCCTCCAACGCCCACGTCGGCATAGTCGGCCAAAACTACACGGGCGAGCAGACTGTCTTCTCGTACGGCGAGAACACGCTCCCTGTCGCGCCCAACGGTGGCTTGATGCCGTGCAATAACGGCTTCTATTTCAAGGCTGAGAATCCCGTCATGTCCCAGGCGGACCCTTGGGGTGGTGTTGGTGGCGGCTTTGCTCCTGGGCAGCTGTCTCTTCCTGCAGTCAACCTCCACCCTTCGTACTTCCCCGTCCCCTCCCATCCGGTCCGTGCTGGCGACAACAAAGCCCGTGTCCAGTCGCCGATTTCTGAGCGTGGCGCCAGCCCGGACCTCGTCGACATCAACTCGGTTCCCGCAATCAAGATAGGTGCTATGCCTCACCAGGGCTACCCCATGTCGTTTGCCAACGACCACATCTCGTCGTCTCTCTCTGCTGCCACCATGTCGGCTCTCCACCCCGCGTCGGGTCAGCTCCACAGCGCACCTCCCCACATGCAGCGCTTCCACTCGGCACCCGGTGTTCCCACTCTCAGCGGCCATCCATGGAATGCGCCAACGACTGAGTCACGTCCCATCATGCGCCGCCACGCGAGCGACTGGGCTCCCGACAATACGACGGCTGTTCCGAGTCGCGATGCTTCAGAGGCCTCCGACCCTTCCAAGACCAGCCCGCCCATGGCTGTAAAGGTTGAGTCCCCTCAGTGGCCCACCGCCTCCTATCCCTTTGCAGCCGCTGGCCGCCCCATACCGTATCGTCTTTCCTCGTCCGCCTCCACCGCATCTACCGTCTCGTCGGCCGTGAACATCGGCTCCGGGCCCCTGACTCTGCCCCCTCTCTCAATCTTCCCCGGTACCAATGGAGCTCCTCAGAACTACTCGGCCGCCTACCAGGGTAACAACCAGCCCTGGGGCCAACCTTCAGTCCACAACAAGGACTCGCAGATGATGACGCCCAATATTCTTGGTCGCCAGCCGTTTTCGGGACCAACCGAGGTAGATGATGATGGCCAGATTGCCGTCAGCGGTGTTTCTCCAAAGATGCCCCTGGCTCGCGACCGCCAGGCGAGCGGTGTCTCCATCCTCGGCACTGGCCTTGCTGGTGTTACATTTGGAGATCGCGATGGGTCGCTTGAGGAGGAGCCCAAGAGCTGGACGCCGTCCAATCCGGGTACACCGGATGGCGAGGAAGAGGATTCTGACGACGACGCCGACGACTCTGACGATGAGGACTATGTCTTTGGCAAGAACGCGTCGGTCAACCGCAAGGGCAGCCTAGGCAAGCGAGGGCGTGGCACCGCCATCCCCCGCTCTGGCTCCGTCCCCAAGCGCCGCGTTATCGCCTAGTCGAGAATCATCCCGCTCCCATTGCCATTTGGCATTACCGTTTCCTTTCCTTTCTTCTTGTTGTCTCGCTATCATCTCTCTTGGAAAAGTTCAATACCTGAACGTTCGGCATATCTGCTCGACTCTTGATCTCTCGAAACGCTCTCCCGTCACACCAACCGCCGTATACCCCATTGCTTTGGCTCCATCGGGCATATGGCGCTCGCCACCATCGGGTCCACTGTCTCCGGCTTCTACAAATTCGTCTTTCGACTTCGTCTCTGATCTCGCCCCTTACTACAATCTCCCTTCGTCGCCTCCTGGACGATTTAGTATTTTCTTCAACCGCCACCATGGTCCACTACCCCCATCTCTTCAGCAATACCCGTCAGCCACGTAGAAGCATGACCCGCACCCACCCCTGTCTGATATTCAACTGCCACCAACAATGCCCTGCCCGCGCCCCCGTGAGAGCACACAAACCCCCGTTCCCCGAATTGACCGATCGCTCTGGTATCCAATCACCCAACAACAAGAGTAAAAGCCACCACAAAGCCCCACTGTTACATAGCTATACATAGTTACGACGAAGTGAAAGAAGTGCCATGAAGATGAAAAATTTTGCCTTGGAGCTGCGGGCGATGCTTTGGAGCATGCGCTGGGGGATCGCGCGAGGATCGGAACAATCTCGAGTCGGATATGAGGAGCATCATGGCAGCCACAATCTCGAGGTCTGATTGCAAGGAATCGCGGCGGGGATGAAGGGCACGAGGGGGCGTTGTCATCCGGAAGAGGGGGTGCGCGCGCAGTATGACTAACTTGTAAAGTGTTCAGAGCTCGAGCCAACGATTGCAGGTTGAGGCAAGCGATCTTGCTCTCTCTCTCCAGTGCACAGTCATCGAGGACCTGCATCGAGGACCTGTATCTCTGAGAGACAAGGATCGTGCTCCTTAGCAACGGGATAGCGGATAGCGCGACAGTAGAGGGTCGCCCGCGGGTGGCGCAGGCACATGCCGCGGCACCCAGCCCACGGCCCGCCGCCGTCGTTGATGTATCGCCGCGTCGGGGCGTCGCCCCTCCATTTGTCCGTGTCCGACGATCATCGCCGCTGGCTGGGCAACAAACATGTCGCAAAGAGCCATCCATGCATGCAAGGTGTATGGAGCGCGCCGCACGTGCCATTTCACGCGAGATAGTACCGGTCACCAATATGTCCCATGCCAGGCCGGATGACCCACGCCACCTTCTCGCGCACCTCGTCGGTGGCGTGCTCGTCGGCATCTTCGGCCAGCTCGCGCCGCGCGACCAGCCGCGAGCCCCACTCGGCGTCCCCCGTCGCCTCGCCGCTCACGCCCGCGCGCATGGGGATGCGCACCTCGTCGAGCGAGGGGTCGAGCGCAGCCGTGACGATGCGCACGGCGGGGAAGGCGCGGCGCAGCGTGTGCACTGCGGGCCGCGAGATGAGGAAGGCGAGGAAGGTTATGTTTGACTCTGCGGGGGCGTTAGCGATCGGCGAGGGACGGGGGCGGGATTGGTGGAATGCCAAGGGGGCGTGCCATGCGCCGCCGAGATCAGGGGGGGTTCCGGAAGCCTGATCCGCCCAGCGCGCGCAACACGAGGATAGAACGGCGGGACAGAGCTCATCTTCGATCCCCCATTCCGCCGCCACTGCGCGTGACCGTTCCGCAACTCGTGGGCGCCTCACGGCGCGTTGCACGGCGCGCGCGCCGTGTGTGCCGCGTCTCAGATCCCGGAGAGACACGCCACCCAAGGCCGCCAGCTGGGGTGGGGGGCGGGCGTCACCCGATGCCGAGGGGGGGCAGGGGTGGGGTTTGTAGGCAGTGGGGGATCGGATTCGCGCATTGGCGCACTCTGGCTTCCCCAGGCGCCCCACCAGTTTTGGCAGTGTGTGAGACAGCTGGCCGGTCGCGTCCGTCGCAGATGGATGCTGGCCATGTTGCCTGCAGCAGCAGCAGCAGCAGCACATCTAGCGGTTCGAGACCTCCGATACCCGGGTGCCCCTTCACCCGTCGCCGGCCCTCGAACCGTCTAAATCTCCCGAAAGCGGAGCGGCCAAGAAGAACAACCAGCGGCACACTTGCAGGGTGCACGGCCGGGGATCGCGTGACCTTTGGACGTGCACGCGCGGGGCAGCGCGTAGGACGCACAGGCTGGAGACGGGCCGCCGCAGCGGCGGCAGGCCGCACCCCAACAGGGTGGGACGCGGCGGCGGCACGCGACGCCAACAATAAAGATAACGCCAGCGTCTGCATGCCGCGGGAGGGGATGATGCACTGGCGTGGTGTGGGATTCCGCGCGCCACCGTGTCACGCTGCGCGCTATCGCCGACTGGGCCAGGGGTTCTTGCGGTGGATTAATCGCCGGAGCCACTTGAGATCCGGAACCATCGCCCTCTCGGTTCACGGCCCGCCACTGCACGGCACCAGTTGGAATCTGCACCCAGCTCCAGTGACGGCGAGCGAGTGCTTCTGGCCGGTGGGCACCACCAGATGCACCTCGTTCGGTTCACCCCACTCGGAATCGTCCGCTTCCGAACAACAACAACCCACAGGAACCGCCGGGGGGGAGAGCGGAAGCCAGGCCGTCGCACAAACTCGGGCATCGACACGAATCTCAACTTACCAGGCACACCATGGTCAAGAAGCACGCGCACAGCCATCACTAGAGAGCGTTAGCGAGGAATGCGACGCGAGTGGGTGACGCAGGGCACAGGGTCCAGGAAGCCGGCCCACGCAGCCCGGTCGGGAAGGTGATTCTGGAAACAGAGGAACCCCAGATGTCGTCTCATCAAAAGAGCCGACCCCCCCAGAATGTCAACGCTCTCTCTTCTCATACTCACAAGCAGCCGCCCCCGTCCCCATCTGCGAGTCCAACAGCAGCACCTGTGCCTTCGAGGCGGTCTCGCGAGAGTGCAACGTCGCCGGGAAGCTCGAGTTGAGCAGCAGGGGCTCGCCGGTCCGCGGGTCTGACTGGATCAGAAGCGCACCGAGGGGCACATCCCGAATGACGCGGCGGAGCCCGTTTGCGAACGGACCGCCAGAGCTGAGAATGGACACGCCGATGATGGTCTGGCGGGGTCAGCCAACCCGTCACGGACAACCCGCTGATACGTCGTCTGACATCTGTCACTCACGCTGTCGCAGTTGGCGACGCCAGTGAACGGAACACCGTTGCCAGTGACAATCTCCTTGGAGGTCGTCGGCATGTACTCAAGCGCCTTCTCCACAATGAGCGTGCTCAAGCGGTCGGTGTAAAAGACGAAGTCTGAGCGCGCCGTCTTGGCGTCGCGGAGAATAGTCACAATGCCCTAAGCAGTCAGTTGAAGGGCCGGATTGTGGAATCGCACCAGAAGCTGGCTCGTCTGCGGCAGAAGCACAATCTGTTCCAATTCCCTTCCTTCGCAGACCGGCTCGAGCTGCTCTAAACGAGCGAGGTCGCCTCTGAACCGCATGGTCCGTTGGTCAAGCTGTTGCTTGATGTGTGTGACGATCAGGCTAACGGCCGCGTCGTTATTGTATCCGGGCACAATCTAGTGTGAGCTTTTCGCGTTTTGCAATGTCCACTTACAATATCCGCATACTTGGATGACGGCTGAACAAAGTTGTCGTAGCTGCTCTTCACGAATCGCAGATACTGAGGGTCAGACCAACGTCTCACAGCCAGAGCTCACCTGGTCTATGATTCCAAGGACATCGCGACCGCGCTCAACGGTATCGCGTCGGATTCGGCGTGCCAGCATCACGTCGGAATCACAGTTGACAAATACCTTCAGGTCGTACAGTTCTCGCATCTCCGGCGCCTGGAGAGCCAAGATGCCCTCACTGGGGGCGTCAGGGGGGGAAGAGCAATCTTGTGGCCTACACAATGATCACATTTGCGCCGTACAGGTACTTCTTCTCGGGCATGCGCTCTGATGTTAGTCTGTGCTTAGCATCTGTTACGCACGGTGATGAGCAAACGAGTAGATTGGAATCTGGTCCATCAGCAAACATGGATTTGTTTCAGCTGGGATTACATACCTCTGTCGCACGGCCTTGCTTGAGGTCGCCGAGGCACTGATTGTGAGCTCCTCATTACCAGCCTCGGCGCAAACCTTTGCAAACAGCTCCATATCAATGGAATTGGGGTGATCTGATATTAACTCCAAGTCTGGCATCCTGTACCCACCAACGTCAAGGTCATTGTTGAATGCGAGCGCAATCTCCTCGGGTGTATGAACCTTGTAGAACGCGTCCTGACTCAGGATGAGGACCGTAGGAATGTGGTTCAGTGCCTTGAGAATGGCATTCGCGACAGACGTCTGTCCCGATGTCAGCTCGTCGAGGACAGCAGCCCTGACATTTGTTGTCCAACACACTGACCTTGCCACTGGCGCTTCCACCTGCGATGCCAATGACGTAGGCTTGCACGTTCTGCCCGTCTGGAGTGTACCACGGCGCACGGCCGCGACTAGCCATTACCGTGTTCTTCGCACGAACCACGGTTGCGGGAATGCGGGCGTGGTCGGGCACGGTGTCCGTTGGGGTTGGCACTGCCGAGTCGTAGACCGACACGGAGTTGAGGGGATGTGACATTGTGAGGTTATGGGAGGTGGGGACGGGTCTATCACGCCATGTATCGTGGTCAAGGATTCCACTTGCCCCCCAACATGCGGTAGCGGAGACGGCAAGTGGCGAATGCAGCGAGATGGTCGAGAGATATGCGTCCGGAAGGGGATGCTGGAGCTGCGAGACACTGTGTTGGGACAATGACGATGGGTCGGAAACGGACATGCCGCCTTTCTCCGACTCCGGAGCATTGTTCCACGTGACTGATTTCATTTTGCGACTGAAACAATGACGTGTACTCTCGGTCACTCGATCGCGGCGCGCCTCGCGTTCCCGGTCAAAACAAGTCTCGTCCTTGACGCCCTTTGGTGCTCGCTCCCATCAACGTCCTCGCCGCCATCATCATCGTCATCACCACCACCACCACCACCACCACCACCACCACCACTGCTATCGAGCATCACGTCTCCATCTCCCCCGAAACAAGACACACACACACAAGTGACTCGCCCTCGTCATCTCCCATCTCCCCCGCGTCCTTTGTAACCCAGCAGCTCACATCGGCCAGCTGCCGTGGTCGGAGACTGGTCACCTTCGCCCCGAAATCCGTCGTTAGCCACCACCGCCGAGTCCCCGACGGGCCGACGTTGACATGGACGGTGAACCGCCGCAGGAGGAGGACTTCTCCACCATCCCTCTTGTAGAGCGGAGCACACACAAGGTTGGTATCGCCATGCTGTCTGTCGCATTGGTGTTGGCGACATCGAGCACATTGCAGACTCGACATTCACAGCAAGCTGCTAACATGTTCAGAACTGGAAGGCTCGACTGAGTGCTTATAACGATGTCATCTCCAAAGCCGCCAAGACTGCGTCTGACACGGATCCCTTCTTTCGGCCATATCTCGATGGCTCCCTAATGTGCGTCGCCTGTCCGCAGGTTGGCTGGGTTGCACTAACAAGAACCCAGGAAGTCATGGTGTCTCGACGCCAACGCTGTTGCGCAAGAGAAGGGCATCGAAGCTGTCCTTGCCATTGTTACAAACAGTGGTGAAACGTCCGCTCGGTGCGTCCCCGAGCCTATGGGGTCTCGGTGCTTGCGCATTGACTCGCTTGCCGGAGAACCTGCGCGCACCGCGATGTGGCAAGAAGTAACGACGAACTGACTGCAGACTGCGACCCGAGGTCGTTCCGGCTCTTGTTGAGAAGGGTGTTGGAAGCACGCGTGCCGGAACAAAGAAAAAGGCCGTGGAGCTATGTGCGATGTTTGTCGAGGTCGAGAACGAGGGCGAGGGCGTTGTGGTGAGTTTGTTTCTGCCAGTTCCCCACGCTCGGCTGACGTGTAGACCGATGTGCTCGCGGGACTTGGAGCACGAGCACCGAAGACTGTCGCGGGCACTGTTACGTGTCTGAAGGAGCTGACAGAGTACGTCTTGACTGACCTGCGACTTCGTGTTCGGCGAAGTTAACCCCCACAGGTCCTTTGGTGTAACCGCACTTGGCAACGTCAAGTCTTTGCTGAAGGCCTTGCCAAAGATCTTTGGTCACACCGACAAGAACGTCCGTGCTGAAGGATCCGCCCTTACCGTTGTTCTCTATACGTTCCTCGGCCCCGCGCTCCTCCCCGCACTCGCCGACCTGAAGCCCGTGCAGGTGACCGACCTGCAGAAGGCCTTTGACGCCAAGGATGCAGAGGGCAAGGGTGCCGGTACCGGAAAGCCGACGCGATGGACACGGAAAGCGCAACGTGAACGAGAAGAAGCGGAGGCAGGTGGGAGCGACGGCGACGCAGGAGCAGTCGACGACGAACCGCCGGCCATCGACCCAATGTCCCTCCTCGACCCCGTGGACGTCCTGAAGCTTTTCCCAGCAGATCTCATGGATCGTATAATGTCATCCAAATGGAAGGACCGTTTCGAGTCTATCGAGGAGTGCAACAAGGTGCTGGCGGACCCGAAAAACGCCCGCATCTCCGACCGCAACGTCGATGAGTATGGAGCGCTGGTGGGGACCCTTGGAACGAAATGTCACAAGGACGCCAACGTCAATGTTGTTATGGAGGCGGCCAAGCTTCTCGAAGGTCTCGCCAAGGGCCTGGGCAAACAATTCGGTCGGTTCCGTAGCGTCACAATGATGGGCTGCCTGGAGCGATTGAAGGAGCGGAAGGTGGCGGTCGTAGAAGCTCTCGGCAAAGCTCTGGACGCAATCTTCCTCACAGTGAGTCGATCAATGGCCTCAATATCCTAACTTTGCAGACAACAATGCAAGACATTGTCGAGGACGTTCTCACCGCTCTCAAGTCCAAGAACCCGCAGGTCAAGGAGGGAACCCTCAACTTCCTCCACCGGAGCCTCAAGGCGACGCAGGACGCGCCTAACAAGGACCAGGTCAAGCCTATGGCGGAGGCACTCGTCGTACTGCTCGGTGACAGTGCAGAGCCTGTTCGAACAGCTTCTGCCGAATGCCTTGGAACGATGATGAAGATCCTCGGCGAGCGAGCCTTCAACCCTTTTATCGAGAACGTGGCCGAACTTCAGCTGGCCAAGGTCAAGGACGCCTTTGCACGCGCCGAGATCAAGTACAAGTCGGGTGGAGCGAAGAAACCGACAGCACGTGTTCCCGCTCCAGCGGCAAAGGCGGCACCGCCGGCGCGTGCACCCGTGAAGAAGCTTGAATCAGCACAGGATGAGCTTTTGGACGACTTTGCGCCTCCAACAAAGGCTATGCCCGCTCGGTTCCAGCGACTGGCCAAGGCAGCGCCGCCACCGGCAGCCGAGGACGAATTGCTACAAGATCTCGCTCCCCCCGCCAAGGCGCCTCCCGCACGCTTGCAACGACTGGCAGCCAAGCCGGCGCCATCTGTCGACGATGGTGAACAGTTGATTAGCGAGATTGCCCCGCCGGCAAAGGCTCCGCCTGCGAGATTCCAGCGCCCAGGAGCTACGAAGCCGCCTGCATCGGCTCCCAGCTCTGGTGCCTCGTCACCGACTAAACCTGCACCATCTCGGCCCGCACCGGCAGCAAAGGCACCTCCTGCCAAGACTGCGCCCGCGGCAGGCCCCCCAAGGGCCGCAGGAGGTGGAGCGAAGAGTTTGGCATCGAACCCGGCTGACCCGGTCAAGTACAAGTACACCCCAGAAGAGGCTGCCGCACGCGCCGAGGAGTCCATTCCCGCCAACTACCAGACTGCCCTCGCTGATTCGGCTTGGAAGGTCCGCCTCGAGGCTGCGGATGAGATGGTCAAGTGGGTTGGAGAGGGTGCGGCGGAAGAGGTCGACAGCGAGGTGTTGATGCGGTTCCTTTGCAAGACTCCAGGATGGGGCGAGAAGAATTTCCAGGTGAGTGGGAACGACAAGGCAAGATGTCTGAGATACATGGAACTGACAGACTAGGTGTCAGGGAAACTCTACCAGGTCATGCAGACCATGGCTGAGCGCAGCCCGACATTCGGCAAGCCGGCGGCATCTCTTGTTGTGGGCCCGTTGACGGACAAGCTTGGTGACCTTAAGCTCAAGAAGCCCGCAGGCGAGGCACTGTCTGCGATTGCCGAGAAGACTTCACTGGCGTTCCTTCTCGCGCAGTGTAAGTTTGACCTCCCTTTCAATGTGCTGATGATCAGCCTACGAGTCTATGACCAAGCAGAAGGCACCAAAGGCGCAAGCGGACGCGCTTACATGGATCAAGCAGCAGGTCATCGACTTTGGCATTGCTGGCATTCCGTTGCGCGACTTGATTGCGTTTGTCAAGAATGCTCTTGGCTCGCCCAATGCCATGGTCCGTTCGAGTGCCACTGCTCTTCTAGTACAGATCAAGATTGGTGTGGGAGCAGACATCTCTGGTTTCATCGAGGACCTGAACCCCACTCTTCTAGGCACCATCAACAAGGAGTTTGACAAGGTTGCCGACCAGACCGCACCCGAGCCGACGAGGACGCAGGCGGACCTTCGTGAGGTTGCGACTGCCCCTGGTAAAAGCGGAAAGGGCGGTGGCGATCCCCTGGACGACCTCATCCCTCGAGTCGACCTCGACAAGCTGGTTAACCAGACATCTGTCATCAATGATTCCAAGAGCGACGCATGGAAGGTCCGCAAGGAAGCTTTTGAAGCTCTCAGTGCCTTGCTGGACGTCAAGTCAAACCAGCGCCTTAAGCCGAATATGGGGGAGATCTCCAGTGTCCTCAAAAAGGCGATGGGTGACACCAACCTGTCCGTCAAGATACTCGCTCTCGGCATCATCTCAAAAATCGCCACGGGTATGGGCCCACCATTCGACAAGTACACGCGCATTCTCGTCCAGGCTGTGGCATCTGTCTGTGCCGACCAGAAGGCAACTACACGAGGCGCCGCTATCAACACCCTTGTGGCGGTCACCGAGGCGTGTGGGTCCCTGGACACCATGTATCACGGCCTTGGGGCAAGTCTGGAGAGTACCAACCCGGCCCTGCGAGCTGCAGTTCTCAACTTCGTCGTTGACCGCCTTAACATCGAGCCTCCGGGTCCGTCTGCCGACCTCTCACCGCTTGCTGCACCAGTCATCTCGTGTCTTGAGGACCGAAATGGCGAGGTTCGCAAGGCAGCAACGGCAGTTCTTCCCTTCGTGGTGGCTTCCGCCGGCTACGACCTCGTCATGGACCAGACATCACGCCTCAAGCCGGCATCGAAGGCCACCATTGTGCCGTTGATTAACAATGCGCGTGGTGGTGCTGTTGCTGTTTCTGCGGAGCCTCCGACGCCCGTTAAAGCCCCTGCACCTGTTGCTGCTACGCCTGCACGTGCGTCCTCCTCCCTCAAGGCGCCGGTTTCTAGGGCAGCTTCTGCAACACCACGCAGTGTAGCTCCTCCCCCGTCAATTGCCCGACCGGGTGGTGCAGGACGCTCGATTGCGATGAAGGCCCTGTCGTCTGGTCCCAGCACTCGCCCAGGATCCAGTCTGAGTGATGACCGCGGAGCAGGACCAACTGGTGCGCGGTCGCGTCTCGCGCAGCCCCGCTCTGTGTCGACTAGCTCCAACGCCCCGTCAGCCGCCCCTCCTTCGTCGACAGGTCGCACCCTTCCGTTCGTCACATCGGACGGTCATGGTAGGGTATCTCGCTTGAAACGTGATTCTACGCGCTGGACGCTGGACGCCGGCGCCCGCTCGGATATGCAGGACTACCTCCACCAGCAGATGGAGGCGCCCACCAGTTCGGAGATTCTATCGCTCTTGTTTAGCAAAGACCATCGGGCAGAGGAGGACTTCATGGCTGGCCTGTCGACCGTGGCTGAGTTCTATGATGTGGACACATCTGAAAGTTTCGGCCTACCAGAGGACGAACTCGCCGCCATCCAGCTCGCCAACGTCGACTTGGCCCTCAAGTACTCGGCCTTGAAGCTGCTGTCGAATAACACTCAGGTTGCCAATCGCTGTCTCGACGTCATCCGCGCGCTTCTCGACACGCTCATGCGGCTAGGTGAGAGACTCTCCGAGGTTGAGGTGCGCCTGTTCGTCCCCGCTCTCGTTATCAAGCTCGGCGACGCCAAGTTTGGTGCACGCCTTAGCACCATTTTCGAAGGCCTGGACAAGCTCATCCCTCCGTCTCAAGTTGTGCAGCTGCTTTCGCAGTATGGTATCGAGGACAAGGGTGCAGGCAAGACTTGCAAGAACGAGAGCCTACAGCTCATTGAGAAGGCGTACCGCAAGCGGGGTGGTATTCTCCGCAAGGATGACCGAGGGTTCTATGAGGCAGTTGCCAAGTGTATTGCCGACCAGGGCACGCGCCAGGCGGCACTGACACTCATGGCACTTCTTCAGCTGCAAGGGGAGTCGCGCACTCTCCAGGCCGTTATCGCCACTATGTCTACATCAGCAAAGGACATGCTTGCGAACCGCCGCGCGACGATGGTTGCTTCGCAAGGTACCACCTCTCGTCTAGCCGCAACGGAGCCGGACGCTGCGCGCTCAAGATCTCCTCGCCCTGGTGCAAGAGGTATTCCCACTCCAGGCGTGAACCGCATGTCGCGCGATCTGGGCGGTTCTGGTTCTTCGTCTCCCGGCCCTTATTCCCGCCCCACGTCGCAGGCGTCCCGATACACGCCATCTCGCTTACCCGCACCAGGCGGTACACCAACGCGGAGCATCGCCCCCCCTTCTGGCCTTGCTGCGCCAAGAGCATCAGCACCATCCCTCTCGCCTGTATTGCCAGCTCCCTCCCGCCGCAGCCTTCAGCCACCTCATACTCGCGCACCTTCCATTCCGTCTGCTGAGGGTTTGAACGGTATTGGTGGCGCACGTCCGTCAATGATGCCGCTCAGTAGTCGCGTTGCACGCCCCGCCCCCGTGCTTAGTGTAGCGGCGCAGGCCATCCAGGCCATCCGCTCCAACGATCTGGACGATTCGACAGAGGCTCTGAAGACCGCCGCGACCCTCATCGAGGCTGATGACGTAGACATAATTGCCGAAGGAGCCACCCTCCTCGACGCGTTAACTTACCAGCTGGAACTCTTCCCTGCCCGCGTAGAGGACTTTGCCGATCCTGGCCAGTTCCGCCGCATCAAGCACCTTATGCGTTGCGTGCACATTACGTTCGGCAAGGCTACGATCGTGGAACGGTTGACTCAGGAGCCAGTGGAGCGCTGCTTTGCGGGCATCCGTTCCTACTATGCGTCACTGGATGTCTTCTCGGAGCAGGACGGGCCCAAGGACGGGAAAAACCAGACCGACGAGCTGCGCGACTACATCTCAATGGTCCTGAGCGCCATGATCACCAATCCCGCGCGCGACCTCGTCTTCACCATGCTCTTCCACTCGCTCGTTGACCTGTGCCAAGACATGACACCGACGCAGGATAAGCGCCTCGCGAGCGAGATTGGTGTCGTGCTCCAATGCACGTACAAGCGAGTCCGCAGCGTCGATGCGGACTTGAAGCAGGACAAGATGTCGGCGGGAGCACTTCTCGCCATCATCGAAGATCTCCTTCAGGTCATCCCTCCCGTGCAGTGGCGCAGGCGACCAAAGCTGGGTCTGCCGCATGGTGACTTGCCGCTGCGTGTTGTAAAGACGCTCCTTCAGCGTATCATTGGTGAGTAGATTTGCATTCGAAGCCCTTGCTGACGCCAAGTGTACACTAAGGAGATTGACATCGGCATCTACGACCTCCTGCAGGACCAGTTTGGGGCCGAGGCGGACATGACGACCGTTTACAGCTACATCTTCCGCATTTCCAGCGGCAGCGAGGAGGCTGCGGCTCCGTCTAGACCTGCGCCGAGTGCAGGCACAATGGGTCCTCCACCGGATCCCGCCCCTCTAGCACCGCCAGCTGATGATGCGCCGCTGCTGCGTCGCCGCTCGAATGGACAAGGCGACGAGCGTCCGGTCAGCATGGCATCCAGCGCACGCATGTCGATGATCGACATGGCGGCCGCTGCCCCTGTCAAGTCACCGCCCCGCGAAGTGTCCGAGGCCGTCCGCCTTGTGCGGAGCTTGACTGACACGCGCGATTCTGAGACTGTGAGTGAGACGACCTTGGATCGGTGATTGACGTGTAGCGCCTTAATGAGCTTTACGCCTTTATCAAGTCTTCTCCGGAGAACGAGGCAGAGGCCCGCGTTGCAATCTCGACTATTCTGAATCCTGCTGCGCAGACGTTCGTGTGGCGCGCTCTCGATCGCCGAAGCGGCCACGCCGAGCCCCGTTCACCTGTCACCTCCTCGCCGGCGCGTTCGCCCATCAAGGAATACCACTCGCCGCCGCTTAGCGTAAACATGGTGCCGATTGGGCAACGCGCGCTGTCGCGTCCGCAAAGCATGGTCGACGACGCAATGCCCGTCGAAGACAAGCTCGCAGCGCTCACCGCCATCTTCCGCAACCGGCCCCGCAACTCGACGAGCGGTGGGCACTCTGCGCCGCAGTCTGCGGGCTCGTCATCGCGCTCAAGCCCCGCACGCCCACTCAGCGATATTGAGCGTGAGCGCAGCGACAAGCCTGCTGTGCCGACGCTGCAGCGCCCGCTCAGCGAGATCCCGCCGGGGCTGAGTTCGCAGCTCGCTGGCGAGCACAACTTGATCTAACGGCGCGAGACGGCGAAAAGACTGGCTGGCGACGGCAGCAGGGGAAGACGCAGGCTGCGATCCCCCATTCCATACCTCTCGAGCATCAGCACTTTGCATGTTATACCTGTATCACACTTTCGGCACGAATGGGAAGATGCATGGTATGGCGAGGCTGTGATGCGGCAAAGGGAAACTTCGGACTGGTTAGTCTTGGGGGGGTGGTAATTCGGCATCTCTTGGCATTGTTCGCCAAGCCGTCGATCCTTGCCGAGGTTGTCCACTTGGCACAAGCTGTCACATATCATCAATCGCGACACAGTCTGACCATTCTTCTGCTACCCATTACCTGCCCCACGCTCCGCCGAACGTACTCCCAGTCTCCCAGGCTCCCAACCCCGTCCCCCCCGGTCCCGGTCCACCACCAAGCAATGTGGACCTGCCACTACCGATCCGTAACACATGATGTGGGCAACGCCGAGGTGACCCAGGTGTGCTGCGCCGCGACCGCGGCGAACGCCACACTCCTCGACGCAGCTGTCCTCGCGAATATGACCTCCCCCGTGGGGTCTAGCGCAGGCGGCACGTGGAATCCCAGCAAGGAGAACTGCGAGCAGCTGGTGGCGCCGGCTGCGTTCATCACCTGCGTCGTCTCGGACGCGCAGTATGCGCCAGGCGTGTGGACGTGCAGCGACACGCAGCAGTGGTGCACCGGCCAGCGCGCGGACCACAAGTGTGTGAGCTTCAGCGACGACACGCGCGACCCCCCTCCCGCGGACCCTGTTCCGAGCGGGCTGACGGGGGCGAGTGCGGGCGCCGGCGGAGAGGCGACGGCCGGCGGGCCCTCCCGCCGCAGCCCGCGCACGCCCATGCTGTTCGCCGTACTGGCACTTGTGGCCGGCCTGGTGGTTGCTTGATGAGCGAAGTGGTGAGTGCTGTCTTGCGCCATGCGTTCTGCGGTACATGTGTGCTCATGCCCTGAGACATGGCTGCCACTCAAGACGTTGTATATGGAGATCTGCAGATGTCGACCGTCCTATGTAGTCTTGTACCATGGTTGTGGACTCCGTCGCTGGCCTCACGTTTTCTGGACAGTGCCTACGGTGTGGGTTATATGTTGCATGCAGTTTAAAAGGAAGCTATATCATATCTATCTCTTGACATTTGGGCGCTCTCTCGCACGGCATGACGCACGGGCATGTGCCGTCGGGGCGCAGGATCGGGACTACGGATCTCTCCTCACGCGACGTCTTCGGTGCAGCACACATACTACGCGTCGCGTTTCTTGGCGAGGAGGACGCAGTGCTGGCCGCCAGCCGTGGCGGCGACAGCATCGTACGGGCGCAGCCACTTTGAGCGCACGACCGACGGGGTCGCGGCCGTCTCGGCCGGCCCCAGGCCAAGCTGCGCCTGGTTGCCCAGGCCCCAGCTGTACGTGTGGCCGCTGCGCGAGACGGCAATGTTGTGGCGCGTGCCAGCCGCAATCATGGCCACAGGGTTGCTGGCCGGCTTGTCGTACGGGGGCATGTCGGGGACGACCTCGTACTGCTCAGGTACTGGCGGGAAGGGGATCTGCGGCGGGCTGTCAGTACGCGCGCGCGACATGGCGGCTAGTGGCAACTTACCCAGACAGGCTCGGGGACAAACTCATCAGGGGGAAGGGGCACGGCGGCCTCGGCCTCGGCAAGCGCCTCTTCGGCCTTACGGACGAGGTTCTTGTTGGGGACGGCGTGGCCGCTGACCTCTGCCAGTCGCGCCTTGCAGTCAACGACCTTCTTCTCCTTGTCGGCCTTGATCTCGTCGCGGCGCTCCTTGAGACCCTCCTGGGCGGGGTGGTCGGGCGCGAGGCCAAGCTCGTTGGCATCACAGCGGCCGCAGCCCCATACCTGGCCGTTGTCGAAGAGGAAGAGCGAGTGGTGCTCGCCACCGCCAATCTGGACGACCTTGGAACCGTTGTTGTTCTTCGGGAGAAGCGTCTCGACAACCCTAGGGCGGATAATCATCTCCTCATTCTCATCGCGGCCCGTGATGCCGGTCTGGTGGAAGGTGTTGAGACCCCAGGCATACACGACGCCGTCCTTGTCGACGGCAAACGAGTGGTACTGGCCGGCGGCGACGTGCACAATGTTGCGGAGACCCAGACGCTCCGGCTCGAGAGCGTTCAGGCGGCGGCGCTCCATGACACGGCGGCCGAGCTGGTTCTGCTGGCCGTTGCCCCAAACGTACACGTGGCCCTCAGAGGTGAGGGCAAGGACGTGGTCGGCGCCACATGCGACGTCGACGACCTCGACCTTCGCGAGGGCGGGGAGCTCGATGGGGGTAAATTGGAACGGCTTGTGGCCGGGGACACCGTCAAAGCCAAGGATACCGTCGTTGGACTAGGCGGTTAGGAGAATGAGGAATGGTATGAGGTGGGCAGGACTCACGCGGAACGAGCCCCAGGCGCGGAGGTCGCCCTTGTCCGAGATGGCGACAGAGACCGAGTCGCCAGCAGCGACCTTGACGGCGCGGAAGTCCTCCTTGACTAGCTCCTCCACCACAAAGGGCCACGCCTCAAACTCGTCGGCCGGGAGGTAACCACCAGGGTTCTTGGGGTCGGGATTGAAGGCCGTGTTGCGGCCGAGGGCCGCGTTGTCGTTGATACCCCACGAGCGGACCTGGCCCTTTTGGTCAATGGCAAGGGTGTGCATACCGCCGGCGGCAATGGTCTCCACACCACCCTGGTCGGGCGAGGGGCCGAGCTCGCCGTCTTCGCGCTTCTCTTCGAACCTGGGTGTCAGCCGCTGATATCGAGGATTTTCCAGTTGGAGGCTTACCAAGACTGGAGCTGAGGGCGCGCCTTCTCGTCGAGGTCATCGGGACCAAGGCCAAACTGGCCCATGTCTCCGGTGCCCCATACAAACACGGTGTAACCGTGGGGAACTTTGCGTCAGTAGCTGGAAAAGAGCGCTAAAGTTTACTCACCAGGAAGGGGAAGTTCGTTGACACGCTTTGTGATTTTGCGACGCTTGATGGGGGCGGGCTTCTTGCTGCTGCCGCTGCTGCCACCCTCGGGGAGCTCGGCGGCCTTGCCGTTGCGCTTCTTGGAAGCCGTCTCGGGCTCCTTGACCTCCTCCTCCTCCTCGACATCAGAGAGCTCCTCGTCCTCTGCACCCTCGTCCGCCTCCTCCTCCGACTCGGGCTCGGGAGACGGGGTCTTGGCCTTCTTCGGGGTAGCCTTCTTGGGCACGGCCTTCTTAGGCGCGGGCTTGGGAGCGGCCTTGGCGGCAGCGGCCTTCTTGGGCGCAGGCTTCTTCTTGTCGTCGGCCTTGGATGCTTTGGACGAGGCAGCGGACCTGGAGGCGGGCTTGGATGCCGTGTCCTTGGAGGCAGGCTTGGCGGACGACGCCTTGGACGCGGACCGCGAGGATGCTGTTGGGGAGGTCAGAACGGCGCCGTTGGTCACAAGGACGGATATTAGCCGGGCCGACTCACTGCGAGGCGGCATATTTGGTGTTTTGATGAGGTTTTGTTGTTGTTGATGTGATGTGGGATGGGGAGGCTCGCAAGGGTTCGTGGGTGTTCCTGTCGAGGGGTTAAAATTGGGAGGGGAACGGGCCTTACGCTTGGATGTAAAGTGCGCGATCTTGTGCGGCCAGCTGTTTCTGCAGTCGATGGGGGAGATGCAGGCGCGGGAGGATGAGGGCAGCGGCGACGACAGCGACGGCAGCGACGACAAGGACGAGGCGAGGGTGGTCGGGGATGCAGAATTTGTTTACGCAGGGGGGCTGGTCGGGGGGCGCGAACATCGAAAGAGAGGGAAGTGCCTTCTGGCCAAACATGTCATGCGGACAGCGGTTACATAAGCGATCGGGCCAGGACGCGTTTGTGACGTCACCTCCCGAGCGCGCTCGCCGCGGGCGTGTGCAATGTGGCCCGTCGCGCTGTCCGCCACCGTCTGTGTTCTTGTTCCAGCGGCATGGGTGCCTTGCTACGAGTGGTCGCAAGTGAGTGTCAAGGCGGAGCAGGCACTCAGGCAATGCACGCAGTGGTGGGGTTCTGAAATGGAACGCAATAGCACCGGGCCAAATGCTTTGCAGGGGGGCCGGGACGTGTGCTCCAACGGCGGCTTTCATCCAGCAGCTCCACGCATTACTCTACTCGACACGTCCCTAGTCGCGCATGATCTTATTCAGAGCATTCCCCGAGGCGGCGCCCTCCATGCCGTTGAAGCTGCCCTTGGCGAGCAAAGTCGCGGCACGCATCGTGGCGCCCCATGCGACGCGGGCCAGTCCGCCACCGACACTGACGCGGCGGACGCCCATCCTCTCAATGTCCTTGAGGGTGAACTGCGACGGGCCCCCAACGAGGAGGTTGACGGGCTTGGGTGCGACGGCAGCGACGACGGCGGCGATATGCTCGGGGGTAGATATGCCAGGCGCGTAGAGGCAATCGGCGCCGGCAGCCGAGTATGCCTGGAGGCGGGCGATGGTGTCGTCGATATCGGGACGGCCAACGACAAAGTTCTCGGCCCGGCCGACGAGAAGCACATCATGGCCCGACTCGTCGATGGCGCGGCGGGCGGCGGCAATGCGCTCGGCCGCCTCGGCCATCGGGCGGAGGGGCTCCGAGTGTTGTGCGCGCTCGGACGGGGCCGAGTACGAGTCCTCGATCGACAAGCCCGCGACGCCTGTGTCGATGGCGCGGGTCACGTTGGCGGCGACCTGCTCCGGGGTGGCGCCAAAGCCGTCGGTAAAGTCGGCGTTGACGGGGAGGTCGCTGGCTGCGACGAGCTCGCGGAGATGGGCCAGCGTCTCGTCCATGGTCAAGGTGCTGTCCTGCTGGCCGCGGGACCAGGCATACCCAGAGGACGTGGATGCGACGGCCTTGAAGCCGACACTGGCGAGGTAGAGGGTGCTTCCGGCGTCCCAGGGGTTCGGGAGGATGAAGCATCCGCTCTCGTGGAGGGCGCGGAAGCGGGCGCGGCGCGCGGCGATGGCGGCGGCGTCTGGGACGGTCATGGTGGGCAGCGGAGGGCAGGTGGGAGCGGCAGCTGGGGCAGCAAGGGACGTATGCGGGGATGTGGGGTGGGCAATAGTGCATGGAAGAGAATATGCATTGCTGCGTGAAGCTTATCTAGCGTGGTAATAAGCGGTTTCGCGGTGGTAATAGCCGGGGGGCGGCTTGGCGTGCGCAGGACGTGACTGGAAGATTACGTAATCAATAGGGCGCGGCGGACGCCGCGTTGCGCGCTGCGCGTCTTAAGGTTAAGATTCCTGCTTTTTTTGGCCCGTGTTTTGCAGCAGGGAAGGGCGCGGCGATCTGACACACGCCCCGGCGCGCGGCGACGCGTCGCGCGGGGCAGCGGGCAGCGAGCCAACGTCGCGCGCAGGCGCGTGTGGATGCTGTGCTGCGCCAGCGCTTCCTCTGCGGGACGACGGGAGGGAGAGAGAGAGAGAGGGGGGGGGAGAGAGAGGAAAAAAAAAAAAAAAAAAAAAAAAAAAAAAAAAAAAAAAAAAAAAAAAAAAAAAAAAAAAAAAAAAAAAAAAAAAAAAAAAAAAACCTCGGCAGATGCCCCAGAGCACCGAAGCAGCCAGAAGATGTGATGTACACAGCGCCTGGGCCCCTGGGGGACCCTATCAAATTGTCACACCATCCAGCTAATCGCCCGTGGTAAAGCAGGAACCGGCCCACATTAGGAAAGCGGCAGCGAATACGGCACGCGCACGGCGCCCGCGGAGAGCGCATCCGCGTCGCGCCCGCTCACCACCACTGGGGCCGCCGCCGCGACACGGTCATCCTTGCATCACCCATCCCTTCTCCGCTCCCACCGGTATAAAATTCCCAAAACAGCCGCCCCCCGCAGCCCACACCGTCTTTCCCCCCCCCCTCTCCCCGCCGCCGCAGCCGACACGCAGATACACGGACGCGTCGCTGCAGACCCTGCTCCGCTCTGGCATCCGGCGTCGGCTCGAGCTCTTGCGCAGACTCTCTCTCGGCCGTGGAACGGTGGCATCCAGGCAGCGCGGGCGCAGCGCGGGCACCGGCGCCGGCTCCAGCACCAGCACCATCGACCTTCCCTCACTCCCCATCGACCTTCCCTCACTCCCCATCGACCTTCCCCCACTCCCTAATCACCACCGCAATCCCCCCCCCCACCATGCCAGCCGCATCGGCGCGGCCGTCGTCCACCGCGGCGAGAGACTCTCCCGCACCCCCGCGGCCCAGCACGCCAGCGCCCAGCACCCCGGCACCGCCGTCCCGCCGGGCCACCCCTCGGCTGCAGCTCGACGGCGACACGGCTGCCGCCGCCGCCGCCGCAGCCGCCGGTCTCCACTACACATTCTCCTACGCGTCCCGCTCCCCGAAACGCGCACGGAGCAGTCCCTGCCCCCACGGCCGCGACGGCAGTGACACGGACCACCACTTTGTCTCACACAACGACGGCAATCGGAACCAGCAGCACAGCTACCCGCTAGCGACACCAAAGCCGTTTGCTGGAACCATTGACACAAATCGCAATGTTCCTCCCGTCCCGCCCGTCCCACCCAGCGCCGGCGGCGCAGCTCCGGTGACACCCATGGACCGGTGGGCCTTGCACGTAAAGTACGCCGCACAACCTGCGACAAGCCCCGCCTATCCCAAACGAACCAACAACGCCAGCACCCGGCCATGCCGCCGTCGCGAGACATCGGTGCCTCTGGTGCGTGCCTGTCGCCTGTGCATGTCCGGCAGCGGCGCTTGCCGTGGCGAGACGTCGCGTCTCACGCTCTTACTGACACGGCCCCAGCTCTCCCAGTCGCTGTCCTCGTTCTCGCTCTCAAAGAGCACGCCGCCGCTCGATTCCGAGCCATCGCCGGATGCCCTGACAAGGCCGCAGGCTTCGAGCACCCCACCCGCCCTCACCACCCCGGAAACCGTCACAGACACCCCGCAGCGCCCGCTGCCGATGCGAGCCTTGAACACGCCCGCACCCCTGGCGCGCGAGCTGGCCTACCCAAACACTGCCCCCATGCCGGTCATCCATTCCTTGCTCGGCAGCCCGTTCGCCGCAAAGTCGAGACCGCTTCCCTTTGACGCGACATCCCCGACGTGGGCAACCCGTGGCAAGGGCGACTTTCCGAGTCATCCTCTAGAGTGGCAACCCCAGCCCCAGCCGCAAACGTTCCAGGGCTGGCTCGACAACGACGCTCCGCAGCTTGTTCCTGCAAGCCCGACCATGGACCGGACGTTCTTGCGGCGGCGCAGCTCGGATGAAGTAAGCGAGAGCTGTACCAGCGCGTCGTCGTACGTCTCTGCTGAGCAGCACCCTTCCACCGCACAACGACCCGAGTCGCGCGGCGGCGGCAACGGCGGCGGCGGCGGTGGCGGCGCACCCTCCTTTTGGGGAGACGACGGAGACGGCGCCAGCCCAACGACTCCTCTCCGTCCGCTCCTCAGTCCCAAAGGCACCGGCCTCCGTCTCGACTCGCGTCCGCTCTACGGCTACGGGGGCGTGACGCCACTGATTAAGCGTACCCCTGAAGCCACCACCCAGTCGAGCAGCCAAGAAGCCTCGCCTGTCCAACCCTTGCGGCTGAACCATTTCGTCTCTTCCTCGGCCACCAACTCGGATGATGCCCAACCCCCGTGCTCCCCATCCGACTCATTCTTCGCCCGTCGCCTCAACCCAGCCAGCAGTACCCGCAAGAGAGACAAGAGACCCGTCTCATGCTTAATCATGGGCGACTTTGAAAGCCATCCCATGATGACCCAGAGAAGGACCTCCGAACCCGATTCTCTCGACCCAGGAGCTGCGTTTGACGAGTTCCTCGCCCGCTGCAACGGCCAACGGGCCACAAAGAGCGAACTATTGAACACGCGTCATTCAGGCAGTCCCACTCTTTTCAGCGATCCCAGCGACCTTGACAATGACTTTTCACCGCTCCGGCCGCTCTCAAAGTCAGCGTTACCACAGATGCCATCCCGGCCATCAGGACTTGCCGCCTTGCCGCTTCCCAAGCGCTTTGAGAAGAGGGGCATGTCGACCCCAATGGCCAAGCGCAACGTTACCCGCTCCAACTCGACGCGCGTCCCCCACTCGGCTGGCCCCATCCGACCCGGTCTCCCTCGAAGGTCGACGGGGGACCGTCCAACGGGCACACCCGTCTCGCAGCTCTTTGGCGACGACAAGCCCTCGCCTGCAGCATTCGCATCAACGGGCCTCGTCAAGAAGCGCGGCGGCAAATTCAAGATGCCCCGCTTCCAAGACATGATCCGAGGCCGCAACTCGTCGCCCATGAATCCCGCCGACACGCCGTCAAAGACAGAGTCTCTCGCAGACACAGCAAAGCACGACGACTGGGATGAGGGCGATCAACTGTCGCCCATCAAGCCACTCCGGCCCGCCCAGTTCGGCCGCACCGGCAGCCACGCGCGCATACCGTCCACCGCCAGCGTCGACATGATGAACCGGTCCAGTCACATCCGCATCCCCTCCACCACGAGCAGCATTGGGTGCCGCGGACTGCGACGCAAGGGAAGCAGTATTTTCGGCAACATGAGCGACAGCATGAGCGACAAGGGTTCGCCCTTAACTCCGACCCGGACCATACCCTTTGGAACATGTGCGTACCGCCCCCCACTGATGATGTGATACTAATGCCCTTTAGTGCAAGCCTCCACCCCGACGTCTACGGCGACCACCCCACAATACCCTTTCCACCAGCGGACAATGTCCGACGCGTCCATCTCGCCTCTGACTACGCCGCTCTCGAAGAGCAAAAATGGACGCATCCGCGCCCTGTCGTCGCGTGGGCCAATACCCAGAAGTTCAAACCCGATGCTTGCAGCGTCATACCGCAGCCAGGCACAGGGCACGGATCCCACGACGCCCGTCGGGTCGCTCACATCCATGGTCGGCGACCGAATGCTGAGCCTCCCTTTTGCCGGGCCGTTTGAGCGTGACTACACTGTCCTTTCGTCAATTGGCGAGGGAGAGTTTAGCCGTGTGTGGAAGGTCAAACACAAGGAGACTGGCGACCTCTGGGCAGTCAAGCAGGGCAAGACCTTCACAGGGCCCAAGAACCGCCAGCGCCAGCTGGAGGAGGTCATGATACTCAAGCGCCTCACCAAGGCTGGCCACCCGAACGTTATCAAGTTCGCCGACTCGTGGGAGCAATCCGACAAGCTGTACATTCGTACCGAGCTCCTAACCTGCGGCGACTTTGGCCTCTACCTCGCGTCTGTCGGCGACTATGGGGGCCTGGACGAGGGCCGGGTGTGGAAGGTGCTCGTGGAACTAACCTCCGCGGTTCAGTTTATCCACGCGCATAGCATCCTGCATCTCGACATCAAGCCGTCCAACATGCTGCTCACGAACGAGGGTTCCCTCAAGATTGCCGACTTTGGGATGAGCGTCCTGCACCAGCAAGGAGACGGCGCGATGGGCAACTTTCCCGAGATTCTCGACCGGGACCTCGAGGGCGACCGCGAGTATCTCTGTCCCGAGGCGCTGCTTGACATTCCTCCGGGCCCTGAGGCGGATGTGTACAGTCTCGGCATCACGATTCTCGAAGCGGCCCTCAACATTGCCCTTCCATCAAGTGAGTCCCGCTGCGTCGCATGGAGAAGGCAGAGCTGACACCTGGCAGACGGCGAAGCGTGGGTCAAGCTGCGCAACGACGACTTTAGCGACATTGAAGAGCATCTTATCGAGCGCGGCAAGGACGTCATTGATGCGATCGACACGAGCTTCCCCGGCGACCCGCCACCTGTGATCGTCTCGGGTGCGCTGGTCGACACCATCAAGCGCATGATGGCCTCGGACCCCCTGCTGCGCATGCCGCTTGCGGACGTCGCCGATCTGCTGCCCATGGTGCGCGCGAGCGTGGCTATGCTAAGGGGACGGGGCACGGATGGAGAGCACGGGTGGCGGGCTAGTCCTGCGCTCGTCGACGAGGACAAGGGTTGGCTCGAGTACATCCTGGGAGAGGAGTAGGGGCCGACATTGACATACCACCGCCATACCACGTGGCAATCTACAACCAACTGCACCAAAACATCAATCATCACCGCCAACCAACACACAAACAAGAACGTTCTTCACCAGTTTTCAACCCTTTCACGCATTCACGTTATAGCTACATTTTCTCTCGCAACCCGTCTCCCAACATCAAGGATAATTTCTAGTTTGATAAATCGAGCCCGCCATCTATCATCACGCCCCACACACTGAAGTGCAAATTGTAGAATAGACATTATTAGCTGGTTTCCGCGTTTTTTGACCCGCCCAAAAAAATTGTACAGACAATCTAGAATGTACTGCTGTGACATAGTCGCGAGCGCTGCGCCTCCGCTACGAGGTATACCATGCTGACCACTACTAACATGGGGTAGCTGGCACCCTTCTGCGACGCGCGATGCGCCGAGGCGGCCATCCCGCACCGTGCTGACAAGAGCGACGCTGTTTCAGCATCGAATGACAAGGTCTGACAAAGCGGCCGCCCTGTGTCCACATTACCACTCATGACACCTCTGTCGCAACTGCCATACGAGACGCGTACGCCCAACGCCAAATGGGTATCACTCATCCTCAAGCGTGCAGAGCAGACCGACCTTGCTCGGGGTGACTCCAGGGGATGTCCGCCGGCCATGACGACACCGGCAAACGGAGACACCGGACCATCCGCACTCGGCCATCTCCGCCCACCCATAAATTCCTTCCCGGCCTTTAAGACCTGACCAATCTGTTGACCACCTCTCCCATCCTCCTCATTACTCTCTACATTTTGCACGCGCCTACGCCATGTCCGGGACCCCGAAGCTCTTCCAGCCCATCCAGGCCGGCGCCCTGCAGCTCAAGCACCGCGTTGTCCTCGCTCCGCTAACCCGCAACCGCGCCGACCCCACGACCCTCGTCCCCGCCGACCTCGCCGTCGAGTACTATGCGCAGCGCGCGTCGCCGGGTGGCCTGCTCATCAGCGAGGGCGTGTTCATCGCGGCTGAGGCGGGCGGAATTGCGGGCGCACCGGGCATCTTCTCCCCGGCGCAGGTCGCGCAGTGGAAGAAGATCACGGACGCGGTACATGCCCGCGGAGGCTTCATCTATGCCCAGCTGTGGGCGCTAGGGTGAGTGGAGACCATGGGAGTCGGAGCCCGAGCCGGCTCGTGCCGTGCCACAACAAGGCGGCCGCTGACCCTTCCAGCCGCACCGCTAGCCCGAAGCTCGTGCCGAAGGTGTACGGCCCGACAGACGAGCCGTACGTCGCAAACCCCAAGAAACCCGTCCCCGTCCCCGTCACGCCCATGACGGAGGCGGACATTGACCGCTTTGTTGCCCATTACGCCAAGGCGGCGTCCAATGCTATCGAGGCCGGTTTTGACGGAGTCGAGATCCACGGCGCAAACGGATACGTGAGTGGTGTCGAAGAGATCTCCCGCGGTATAATCCAAGCCGGCGCGATGGCCCAAACAGACGACCGGCCGAGGCTTGTCTGCTATGCTGGGGAGTGCAGCTGACTCGCCAGATCGTCGACCAGTTCCTCCAGTCTGTCTCCAACAAGCGCACGGACAAGTACGGCGGCAGCATCGAGAACCGTCTGCGCTTCCCGCTCCGCGTGCTCAACGCCGTCTGTGCCGCCATCGGCCCCGAGCGCGTCGGCATCCGCATGTCGCCCTTTGGCATCGTACAGGGCATGCGCGAAAAGGTGCCGCTCGACACGTTCCTACCGTGGACGCGTGCGATTGTTGCTGCCCAGCCGCGGCTGTCGTACGTGCACGCCGTCACACCGCGCACGTACGGCACGACGGACATGCCAGAGAACATGATCATCAAGGAGGACGACCTGCAGCCGATCCGTGACGTCGTGCGTGGGGCCGGGGTCGCGTTCATCTCGGCGGGCGGATACCGCCCCGATGGCGCGCTGGAGGCTGCGGACAAGTATGGTGACCTCATCGGCTTCGGGCGGTACTTCATCTGTGAGTCGGAGCGCGCGGTGCGCGGTGTGCGGTGTGCGGTTCGGTGTGGGCACAATCAGTGGAGGTCATGTCGCTTACTGTAGCCAACCCGGACCTGCCGGAGCGTATCGCTAAGGGCTGGGAGCTCAACGACTACGACCGCCGCACATTCTACACCAACGGGGCCAAGGGATACGTCGAGTGAGTCCTCTCCTACTGCTACCCAGCAATGGCAGACTGACCCCAGCTACCCGGTTTACAAGGGTGCCTCTGCCCGTCTCTAGTGTAGCAATAGACTTAACGCATGATTGGGGATGACTGATCTTCACTTGATCTGGACTTTAATGAGACAGGAACTAGAATCATGTCCGTCCCACGTTCGTTTCTAACCTCTCGCAATGCATGATTCCTGTCTAGTTGAATCCTGAAGATAGGCTTAACCTTGCATCCAGCCTCGCAGCCTCATAGCTTACCTCAATGTGAGGATGAAGTCCCGCCGTGGTCGCATTGGCTGCGGGAGACATTGCAGGGCCCGCGTCCGGGCAGTCCACCGCTCGCTCCAGTTTTGCCTGCCCACTCTCCAAACTCGGTGGTTCAAGAGAACAAATGACAGTATACTCTTGCCGCAGCCGCAGCCGCAACTCGTGGTGCACTCTCACTTCATGTTACAGCCACGATTGGCCTCCAGACCATACCCAGAAGGCTCGTCCGCCGTGTGGCACTCAAACACACACACAGGACGGCATCTGTGGACCCTCCCAACAAATAAATAACCATTGGTGGACCCCACTTTGCGAAGAATAGCCACTCGACAACAGGACCTATGCTAGATAATGTAGACAGACCAGGGAGGGGCCTGAGAACATGAGAACTAGGTCCTTCGACAGTCCTCTGGTGCACCGCATTGGACAACCAGAGATGAGTAGCGACAAATTCAAGGGCGTAGGCTCGCAGCACTCGGGCACGAGTGCTCCTGTCTTTTCTGGGCACGCCCGCTAGGTGATTGACCGTGGGGTGAGATGGAGTTGAGAAATAGAACAATCGGCAACAGTGGCTCCACTTGGTCTTGCAGTCTGAGTAGGAGGCAACTGACATTCCATTGTTCACGCTCACCCGGAATTTTTCCACAACTCAAAGGTGTCGGCGTTCCGACACCGAACAAACATCTCATCTTTCTCAGACCACCTATGGTCTTCCCTTTCGTCTAGTCATGTGTGCCTTGGGGCGGCTCACTGTTGCGTATTGAGACCCAGCTTGTCATTCTGCGACTGGTGGGGATCCTCCTTGTCTTGTGGCATCGAAGAGAGAGCCAAGGCTGCTGTAGAGGGAATCCTCGCCGGAGAGAGAGTGCAGACGCGCACTCTATTCGCCACATTGACGGGCACGTAGCGTTGACGCTCAATGCCATACACGCCCTCTCTCCTGTGCAGCCGCCTGTGCTTCCTGCAAGAACGCGAATGTGATTTCGCCCTTCATCATCAGGCCCGCCCCCAAACCAGCCCTCTGGACTACGTATCCGGCCTGCTTCCTCACCACTGAGATGCTTTCTGTGGGTCCTGCGTATCCCACAGCCGTCAGCGAGGATACCTGTGTGTGTTGCACAAGTCCAAACAGAAAGCGCGCCCCCTTCCTCATCTTCCCTTGTGCTCGCAACCGTGTGCCATTCCCATGGCATCCCGCTGTCTAGCCAGCGGTGTCGCTTACTGGGTCCCTACGTCGCCGTTTACACTCTCAGTGTTCTGTATAAATAACTAGGAGACTCTCTCCAGTTAGCCCCATTCTGTATCTCATTCTCGTTTCGACTTTGTCAGGCTACGTCGGTTCTGACAAGGCCCCGACATTCTCTGCTGTTATCCCTGGATATTTGTCCGCGTACTCCTCTCTTAAACCTCATAATCCAACGATCCATCATAGGCCTGCTACTGCCATCCCCTCCGACAACTTCTGGTGGTCACTCCCCGACCAGCCCTGCCCGTGCTAACGCCTCTCCTTCGCCTGTTGGAGGCGCCATCCCCGCTTTCCTTGCGCAACCCGAGCCACCTTGTCTTCGACCCTCGCACCTCAGACAACGAATATAGTCCTTCTAAAATGGCTCTCGAAGCCGAGACTCGCCCAACCGCTCCCAGGACTCCTGACAATATTGATGAGTCGGCCCAGCTCCCCGGTGGCCTGTCTCGCGAGTGCCCTCACGTCGACTCTACTTTAAATCTACTTGGCTTGGAGTGAGTCCCATTGTCTCTCGTGTAGGAAACTGATTGTTTTCCAGACAAGAGGGGACCACTAGTCCAATGAACTCTGCCATCATGCCGTGGGAATTGCCAGGAGAACGTAGAACCGAGTGATTTTCACCCATGTCCTTTTCTGTCTTGCAGCGACTGACACTCTTCACAGCCTTGGTAATGGTATCACTTGTCCCGGAGTGTTTGCAATGTTCAGCCCTTCACGTCGCTTGCTCGGGTAAGGGTATTGTTTCACTTTATCCTTCTCTCATGGAACAACATTGAACTCTGACACCTTTCCAGGCCCGTCGACAACAGGCCGGTCCCACTTACATTTCCGTCTCCTCAAAGTCTTCGTCGGCCGGCTCCCACTGCGCAACATCCTCCCCCAGCTTTCCCATGGGCTTATGGCCCAGTGAATATCCGCTCCCGATTCGATTGCCACCTCTCACTGTGTGGCACCACGCTAGTTGACTCGGAAGAAGAAACTCGGGCTGGCACCTCTACCGACTCCGTTGGGTCCAATGTGGCTCGTCCGTCAACTTCTGAGTACCATGGCGATAGCGATGATGACCACGATTACTCGATTGAGTGCATCTTTTGCCAAGAGAGCGTTCAGCTCAATGACCTCAATGACAAGAATTCAACTATCCAGAACCTGCACGAGTGCAGAGAACAGTGTTGGGCGCGCTACAGCGAAGCCGTCGAAAGAACCACTGTGGACGCTCAAGTTGGGGGGATTCCAACAAATCAATCGTACTCCACGAATAGTAGTATCAGACCTTCCCCTTCAGGCTCGTTGTCAAATCCGTCCCTCAGTGACATCTCCTTGGTACCCCTGTGTCCCTTCGGCTCTGGTACGCGAACGACCCGCCGTATCCACAGGTTGGGATGCGTTTATGATGAGGATATCGACGCGTATTACAGTACGTGGGAGTGGCATAGCAATTGCCCGTCGGCTCCGACCTTTTTTCCACTGAATGAGCTTTTATGGTCCAACAGACTCTAACCGCGTTCACTCCAACATCCTCCAACTCGCAAATCGCTTCCGCATAACAGTGTGATCGATCACCGATCAATGCGGCCTCGAGCTATCCCAGACAAGGACTTGGAGGTAACCTAGGATACGTGAGAGTGTCCTTGAGAGCCGGCTCTCTAGTCTTTAGCGGTCTATGTGTGGCAAGCGTTTGAGCCGTACTAGTGATATGAGCCCACGGTGACCGGTCGGGAATTGACAAACTCGAGACTAAGCAACAATGGATGACTCCTGGGCAGGACTGTGTAGTGCCCGTATTCAGCTTCAATTATCAGATGGATGTCGATAAATCAGAAGTGTATAATCACTGTCCAACTAAATCAAGAAGTTTGCATACGCATTGGGACAGTTATGGGAGGGACTAGGATGCGGTTGACGTACAGGTAGTATTCAGCTCGCAGAAAAGCGCCTAGTATGCCCTCAACGAGAGGGCGAGCATCGCCACACCCAGGGGATCGACTAACTGGACTACCCTCCTGGAGTACCGCGTATCCAAACCAATGGTTTCTTGTGTGAACATTGAAATATACCAGGGTTATAAAACGTGTGAGAATCTTGGTATCCGAAGCTGATGTACAGAGTCTGTGGAGGGGCGGTAGAGGGGTAGTGGAGGGAATGGCCATCTCGCGCTTGATGGACGGGACCACAGGTCTTGCCTTGTCTGTCCGTTAGGAGGACTGTGCTTGGGCCTCCAACGTCGACAGTTGCCTATAGCTACAGCTACCCATCTCCATTCCTCTCTTACCTCAGATTAAACGTGATAGTTCAAGAAAATAACCACTGGGGCGCCATGTGCCGGACCTGTCGCCTGACAGTTCATCGCGGTGGTGAACAATGTGTGTGTGTGCGTTTTTTTTTTTTTTTTTTTTTTTTTTTTTTTTTTTTTTTTGTTTTTTTTTTTTTTTTTTTTTATTTGTTTTTTTTTTTTTTTTTTTTTTTTTTTTTTTTTTTCTTTATTTTTGTTTT